>OU015547.1:5005000-5207500 GCA_907165065.1 Caprimulgus europaeus
GAGGATGCTTTTAAAATCAAACTTCTCTTTGTGTGGTATCTATTGCTGCTTCTGTATAAACTGTCTTTTAATCATTAAAGACGACTGTGGATCAGGTGTAATGTGTGGTGCTGTGTAGTCAATGGATGTTTAATTAATTCCCTGTTAGCTTGCACTTTTTAGGTAAATTCAGGAATTAGAATGTTTCAGTCATGGGTTTGCCCTGCCATACCAGTTTCCAGGTGTCCTGAGATCACCTTAGCCAGTTCTGTGTTCTGATTTTATAGAGCATTAGTCCTTTCTGACTGTTTTTCTGGGGTTGAGTGGGTTTTTTTCCCTTAGATTTATAATGCCCAAAGGCTGCATTAATTTTTGTCCAGTGGTTAAAGCAGCAAAGAGCAAATGGCCTACAGTGATCGCTCATCTGTCACGTGTCTGATAGAGTCATGAGTTAGGCTTTCTGCTAAATACCAAATATGTGGATTAGTAGCTTCATTAAAGGGAAAACAGGGCATCTTTTTTAACCTAAAACATTAAATATTGCTATTTCTTACAGCTCCAAATCAAATGAAAGCCAAGGAAGGGAGAAACCTGTACAGCTCTTCTCGTTACGATGACTATGACAGATACAGGCGATCCAGAAGTCGGAGTTACGAACGGAGACGATCTCGAAGTCGTTCTTTTGATTACAGCTATAGAAGATCGTATAGTCCCAGAAAGTAAGTGTAATGCATGTTTGGTTTCAGCTGCACAGCAGTCTGTTGGAGGAGAAACACCACATTGACTGTTTAATTGTTAACATTCTCAATCATCTTTTTCTGTACTCACTTTGGAATTACTTGTGGGAGTTTCGTATCTTGCATGCTCCATCAAATCAGAAATATTGAATGAAATTATCCTGTGCTTCACTGAAGAATAACTAAAAGCATATGCACAGCTTGAAAAACAATGTATTAACTATTTGTGCACATACATAGGTATTTGTCACCGTTTACTCTTTCTGATGTACCTTTTTAGCAGTAGACCTACTGGAAGACCTCGTCGTAGCAGAAGCCATTCGGACAATGATAGGTAAAGTACTTTTTATACCCTTTAAATTGCAAACTAGATCACTGTATTCCTTTAACTATAGGTGTTAAAAAAAAAGTTTCTCCTGCAAAAAAAAACGGTAAACAATTTTTAATGTACTAGATGTCTGAGAATAGTGTTTTTACATTCAAATCTCCTCTCTCCCCTTTATTCTGATAGGTTCAAACACCGCAATCGATCTTTTTCAAGATCTAAGTCCAATTCAAGATCACGATCCAAGTCACAGCCCAAGAAAGAAATGAAGGCTAAATCACGGTCTAGGTCTGCATCTCACACCAAATCTAGAGGCACCTCTAAAACAGATTCTAAAACACACTATAAGTCCAGCTCAAGATATGAAAAGGAGTCGAGGAAAAAAGAACCAGCTAGATCCAAATCACAGTCAAGATCACATTCTAGATCTAGGTCAAAATCCAGATCAAGGTCATGGACTAGTCCCAAGTCCAGTGGCCACTAACTGTATCCATGTTGTTTTTAGGCATGTAAGATTCATTTACACACAGTTCAGTTTACTTAAATTATCAGGAATATGATGTTGCAACAGTGCTAAACAATATTTTCTTTGTAAGTTTTCCCTGTAGCCGACAATGGTTAAAATTAAAACAGTGTTGAGAAGCCACTGAGAGAGAGAGAGAGAGAGAGAATGTCCACTTGGTTAAATGTCATGGGCAGCTACTGATTTGGTTGTGGTGTCTCTATGTATATTTTTGTAAAGATTTGCATTTTTAATGCTTAGATATTGGTGATGACTTGATTGAGCATAACTTGCAACATTGTCCTATTAAACATGTCATACCCATAGAGAAATTGGTACCAGTTTGTGCTGAACAGTTAAACCAACTGTTTAACTTGTTCTGAAATGCTAAACTTTGTGATCCAACAGAAAACTGGACAGCTGTAGTGCAACACTGACTGCTGTGAAATGCAGACTGGCGATTTTTATGTTTCCGTTGTTCAAAGGCAGGTTTCTGTGTTCTCCATGCCCACTGACACGAGTAGGTTGGTAAATGGAGCTCTATGGAGAGTGATTTTGGAGATTTCTCTTGAACCCTGCCATCTGGAGAGATGGTACTAACCTTGCATGTCCTACATGGGGAGAGAGTTGGTCTTGGAAGCTCGTTCAGAGATTGTGCAGTGTCGTGACTTGTCAGGATAGAGGCTTCACTGCTTCTGACCTGGCTGCTAGCACTAAACATGTGAGGGGGGGAAGGTATAAATAAAACCACCATGAAATGGAAAAGTTAAATCCAGATTTCAGCAAATGGCAGAGCAACTAAATATTAGGTTGTGTGTACATTTTATGCAGTTTTTGTATCTATTCTAAATTTTAGTGAGCAGTTAACCATAAAATTGCTTAGTTTTCCTGCTGTTAGATACAAGTAGATTGTTTCGAGTTGTGTGTGTACAGTATATAAGAACTAAACTTTCATGCCAATGACTCCTGTGGTTAGTTGGTGTATTCATAGGTATAAAACTGTAGCCATCTCTCTTCTGGAATAACAAAGGCTTGCTTTTACACATCAAAAACTTATTTGGTCAAGCAAGTCTGAATCACTTCTTCCACAGAATGGATAGTGATTTGGTTACAAGATTCCATTTTACTCAAGAACAAATGTTTGAAGTTGGATATGAACAAGAGCTGCATCTCTAGCTATTTAGTTTATCACTAATACAGTATATTTAGTAAATTGAATGTGAAAAATTACAGATCCAATGTGTAATCTCACCAGTATTTCTCTAGAAGGCAAGAAACTTTGTTATGAAAATGGCTTTTGGCGGGGTTTTTTTTCTATTTACCTTCAAAAGCCAGCATCAAACACCTAGTGTTCCTTGCTGTCTTCTGTAATAGCATAAAAAAACCACATTGATTTCCAAAAGTTCCTTTTTAGAGAAATATGTTAGGTTTGGGTTTTAGTGTTTTCAGCAGGGCCTTTGAAGAAATGCAGATGGCTTTTAAATAAATATTGGCAGTGGAACGTGCTTAGGGGGTTGATCCTAGAATCTTTGTACATTTGATAGTATTTCTAACTTTTTCTTTACTGTTTGCAGTTAATGTTCATGTTCTGCTATGCAATCATTTATATGCACGTTCCTTTAATTTTGTAGACTTTCCTGGATGTATAGTTTAAAAAACAGCAAAAAGTCTATTTAAAACTGTAGCAGTAGCGTGCAGCTCTAGCAGAGGAAAGTTGTGGGATTAAACTTTGTATTTCCTTTCTTATAGAGGCTTCTAAAAAGGTATTTTTATATGTTCTTTTTAACAAATATTGTGTACTACCTTTAAAACATCAATGTTTTGATCAAAATAACTAAAGACCCAGCTTATTTTCTGCTTGCTGTAAATTTAGCAAACATGCTGTAATAAAAAAAATGAAGGAAATACTGATCCACTGGAATTATTGTAGCTTTAGAATTTGACTCCAGAGCATGGTTAGGAGTAGTTATATATCCCTTACGGAGTGAAATCCTTACTATGGTATTTCAGTAAAGTCAGGAATTTATCATTTAATGTCTGAATAAATATCATTTCACATTTTTAAAGGGGTACTAGACAAAATAGGACTGATAAGGATATGTTTTAGTCTAATATATTGAAATTTCTTTTCCATTAACTTTCATTATTGCTAGATAGACTGCCCTGTGGTTATAATTCAGCTACTGTTAGCCAAGTTATGAACTATTTAAAATCAGCAATTGAAGATTCATATAGAACCAAATTTCTAGTATCACCTTAGCAATTTGTATTTGCTGTAGCAAAAATTGCACCAGCAAGGGGTTCCCTAGAAGGTGGTAAAACTTTGCTGAGTTTAGAAATGGAGCTGCCTCCTGGCACTTGTGGTACCTACACCAGTGGTTCTTAATGCCACTGAAGGAAAACAGCTCTGAAAAGCACTTAATTGCTTTGATAAAGCCACTCTTACACTTTGTGAGTCAAGCTGTGATTTATCTCGTAGCTGGCTGCTTGTAACAGCAGAAAAGCACACCCTGGTTTCAGCTTTCTTAAATGAATAGAGTCTTCATGAGCAAAAAATCCTGCTTAGACGTGGTCCACCTGCCTGTGTCGTGGGAAAGCATGGTCAGGGTTTTGTCAGCAACCTGCAAGGGATTGCTGTGGGGAATGTTCCAGAGTGACAGCTGGATCAGTGGGGAGGAGGGAGAACATCTTTGTGTCCAGGCTGAGGTTCTAACTTGAGACTGCAGAGTAATAGTAACTATACCTTAAATTATCTTGTCAGCATGTCCGTGTGTTGTGTGCCTCGACATTTCTATGTATAGCACAGTTTATAAATTATTTTTGTTTTGAAAATCCAATTCATTGCAAGTATAATGTAGTATCTGACAGTTCTGATGGTTCTTTCTTTCTCTCCCAGAGGTAGGACTAAACTTTGACTTGACTTGTGTATATGAACAAGCCAGAAAAGCCGAACACAAACCCACGATGTTTCAAGAGTGCATGAATAAAGATGTTGTCCTAGTTCTTGCTCCCATGGAAAAATTGTGAAGAAGCTGTTCTGTGGGCCTTTCAGTTGGGGACGAGTTAGCAGGATGTGGCCAAAAAAAGGGGCAGGGAATGTTTTATGCATTCATGCAAGTCAAGCCACAGCCCATCTAGATAACATCTCCCTTCCTTGGTGCAGGTATCCCAGTCCTGCTCTAATAAAACACAAACAACAAAGAAAACCAAAGCAGTAGCCTGGCTGGTGCAAGCTACCTGCAGGTTATGCACAGCTGGAATGCAAGAACATAACGCAGGCTACAAAAGATGGTGTGTAGGCATCTTTCTTTTGGAGTCTCAAGAACGGTGGGAATTAATGGGTTTTTTTTTTTCTGTGGTAAACTAGATTTTTTTTTTGTGTCATTCCTGCAAAATTTGTAGCGTTGGAAGTAGTTAATGTACAAAAAAATTCTGAAAGTAATGGCTGTGCTGTAAAATATCTGCAGCGTATTGGTTTATCTCAGCAGTCACAGAAGGCTCTTTTGGAACTTCTTTTTCACCAAAAGTTCATGCACCCAACTGGTAATTAAAAAATCTTCAATTTAGTGGTTAAGTAGCTGGGTGTTTAAATTAGGGACTGTAATAGACTGGTCTCTGAAAACTAAATGTTATCCTTTCTATGTCTTTTAAAGATGTTTAAATGTACAGTATAATGGCTTTAGTCAAAGTGGAAATTTTCCATTTAAATGTTATTTTGAGCTCTCTTCTTGAAAAGAGCTTTTTTTTTTTTTTCCTTACTGTTTAGTCTGGGATAACAGCTTGAAATATGTTCAGAGAAGGGCAATTGGATTGATACACAGCACAGCACTGCTACTTGTTTTTTTTGGCAGGGATGTTAGAGATGAACATTTTGAAGTATGAAGGGATAAATTTACACATTTTTAGGACATAATCACCCATTAATAATTGCTGGTTTTCTCCATTTATCTTGTAACTTGCTTAAAAAGTCTGTAGTCCATTGCTATATTTGTCTAAAGCTGCTCTTACTGATGAGATGATGATAGGAAGGGAAAACAATGTACCCTGTAGTGTGTTTGATCAAAAGATGCTGATGTTTTATTCATACACATCCTTTCTTCTTGAGTTTTGTGTTCCATCTGTGCAAATAACCCTGTGAATTGGGAATAAAATGTACAAGTTTTGACTATAACTTGAGAGCACCTTCTGACTTAATTAACGCAGCCGTAGTCTGTTGGAGACTTGAGCACTGAGATACCAGGGGAAGCTCCCTCCAGCGCTGAGCTCCTCACAGGTAGCAGAGCTGGATCACAACTGTGCTCAGCTTCAGCTTCTCTCACAGGTCTGAGGCAGAGCCCAACAGGCTGGGTTTGGGGAGTAAATTTAGTGTTATTGTCAAGCCCTGTGTTTTCAAGCTGTAGTTCCAGACACTCGTTTTGTAGTGAAGCGATTCCCAGCTTGTTCTGGCACAGAACACAGGCCTGGGGTTCTCAGCTTGCTGATTCTGCCCAGATCAAGCTAATTGTACAGAGTTTCTTACCAGTCAGGATAGCAAAAGGGGTATTTAAATACATTCATCGGTATTCTAAAGTGTCACAGCTTTGTGTAACTCCAAGCTGCCAAACCTAAATCTCACTTTTTTCATTACCATCTTGAAACAGAGGCTTTTAGGGGGTGAAAAGTTGACTTTATTTAATTTTTTTGGTGTTGTTTCCAATTTGTACACAGTCTCATTAATAACTGACAATTTGATACACAATTGTAACTGGGATACAGCTCATAACACTGGTGAAGGGTCACAAAGACATTAAAGTTTCAAGACTACCCAATTCCATTTTATTTGGAGCAATAGATTTGTAAACATTCAACCAGCTGCCAATACCTTTTGAATGTACAGAAAACCACCTCAGAGAGCAGGTCACGAGCTGAGCAGCTCCCTGCCGAGTTAAAGCACCTCCTTAGTAATTACTGTGTTGTGGAGTAACCCTGGATTCTGTTATCACAGTTCAGTTGGTTCTGTGACAGGATCCAATGAGTTGGGACAGCACTGAAGGCTGCCTGCTGGCAACTGCCCTGGCCCCATTCAAAAGTTCATCTATTTTAGCAAATATTGGGACAAAATAATGTTGTAGCATTGATTCATTTTAGAAACAGGAACACTGATAATGTTCCAGTTTGATCAAGCACCCAAACTCAAGCTATTTGCATTTCTTGTGAAGCATGATTTGATTTTGAACACCATAGTGTTTCTTCATCATTCCATCCACACCTCCTGTACATTCTTAAAACATGAGCAGCTTTTTTTTTTAGGGTTTTTTTTTAATTAAAAAATTCTAAATAAGCCTCTTTTGTACTGAGTTTACTTTAAAATGAGCTCACAACCAAGTAAAATGTGCATATTCACTGTATGTTAAGTGAGGGCACAGCCACAAATGTCTTTTTTTTTTTTTAAACAAAATATCTTTTTTTTTTTTAAATCAGGCCATGTACTCAACATGGTCTTCTTACATTCAGCAGTTTTGTACTAAAAATACTTCTGTGCAGGAAAGCCCAGCATAAATTTACATATGCTACAAAGTTTTACATATATTTACATGGCTCTGTCTTCCCTATGAAAACATTTTAATACCTGCCACAAGCTACTGTAACTTAAAAACAATTATTACAGGGTAACCAATTTAAGACCAGCCTAAGTAACTACTCCAACCTTCTAAACTATTTAAAAAACTGATACCAAAAAAAAAAAAAGTATTTTAAGTATTTTAAAACTCATCAGTGCAATTGGAATAGAAAGGATTGTTTGGGTTTTTGGCAGTCATCTGGCAATGCAGCGTTATTAATTGGCACAGTCTTGACTTGAGATGCTAATGAAGTTAATGAAGTATTGCTGGAGCTGCAGAGAGGCAGGGACACATTTGCCAGATGTGTTCTTCCATCCTCTCAAGAACACACACCAATTCTGTTTCCTAAATCTCAAATGCTCACCCACCAGTTCCAGAGTGCCACAGAAAGCTCACAGGTATAAACCAGAGTCGTTTACCTAATGCCCAGGTGGAGATCTCCTCAGCAAATCCACTCTGCAGTTGTTCTGTAACTAGCAAATTTTACAGGAGTTTGAAAAGCAGCAAAGTACCTGACTAAAGCTTTCAGTGCATTTTGTTTTCCAGTTAATGCTGCATTAAGTTAGGTAAAAGCTGGTTTTCTAACACCATACCTAAAAGTAGTCACAATTCCTATTCTGAGAGACAGTCTCATTTACTCTTAAAAATCAATGCTGACTGCTCAGGGTTTGATTAGATAAAGAAAATACCTATTTCACAGTGAACACAGCACACAACTGAGGTAAAACATGAGGGGAATGTAAACTTGTACCCCCTTCTCTTCCAAGTGACTAACTACATGCAGCAAGAACATCTAGTTCTGTACACCTGTGCATCTGGAGTTAGGAATTAACCATTCTCAAATTTGAAACCCTGTAAATTTACAGAACTTTTAAAATATTAAAAGTTATATCTCAAGCCTGGACTTTAAGTAATGTTTTAAGCTGAAATGTCATCATTTCTTTATCAGAAGGTTTAAAAGAAACAGGTACCCAGTGGCTGGGTGGCTTAGGAAGAACACTTGGTGAGGGTGGCTCACTAAACTTTGCTCCAGCATAGTTCTGATTGGTTTGAGGTGTGAAGAACAGGTTGCGATTCGCTAAAGCAGGACTCCAGTTCTGGTTACTGGGGAAGTGAACGTTGTTCTTTCCCCCTTTCTGCATGGCCTGCCATGCACTAGGTGACGAGTTGCATCCATGTCCTCTTTCTTTCTTCATATAGGTCTTCATCTGTGAATTCTGCTCTTTATTCTTCTGCCTGTTTTTAAGTTGTTGATGGTTCTTGGTGGTATTTCTAGACTGGGGAACTGGAATGTTGAATCTTTCTCCACCACCCATCTTCAACTTAAATGTCACCTGTAAAAACAGGGGGGAAAGTCAGTGGAGTTTGCATTACTACTTTTATTTAAAAAAACAAACAAACAAACAAAAAAAGCCATAAAATATTTCAGAGGATTTTTAGATTCTAAGCAAGGGGACTGAAATCCATCCAACCAAAACTTGTATCAATTGGAAGCAGTGGTTTTACTGAGCACCACTTCAGTAGTACCCAAGAACTTTGCTGACATACTTAGGAGAACTGAATTACAATGCAGTGTATGAGATTACTGACTCCACAGTGGCTGAAGAGTCCTGCTGCTGCTGCTGGCTGACCAGCACATCACACACCAACCCACTCTTCAGGAACTCCCCATCCCATCAACACTCACAGCTTTGTCTACCTAGTTATGGAAACACTGGTTCTCCAGGCAGCCCAACTACTAAACACACCACCACTTCTGCTCAGAAAAAAGGTGTTACCCAAAGAATGTGAAAGACATTGATCACACAATGCAGTTCCAAATTTAAGGTTAGCATTTAATCCTGAAGATGATGTGGGCAAAGTTTGCACTGATAAAGCCATTCCCCAAGTCTTTCTGGTAAAGTCCCAATTACTCTGATAAACCCAAAGTGAAATGAAAACAACCTCAAATGGAAAGCAGCTGTGTGCAATTGAACTTCAAAGCAGCCAGCCAGATACTATCACACAGTACTTGGCACCTTCATGGGACTCTCCTCCTGTATCCTATTTCCTCTTTACCTTTCAGTTGTCTTCTCAGATTCCACACTCTCCAACTCTTGCCCCCTTTCTTGTTTCCAAGCCTGAAAGAGTAGGTGCTGCCTTTTGCTGGACTCCTTCCTTTGGCTAGGAATAGAAGTTTTCATGGGCTGATCTGCTGTATTCAGCCAGGTAGCCGAGCCCAACATCGGATTCTCGGCACAGAAGCTCCAAGGGAGAAGTCCCACTGCAAAAAAAAAAAAGAAGAAGAAAGTTTTAATTCAGGTTAAAGAAAAAATTGTTTCCTTTTCAAATTTGGAAAGAAAAAAAAAAGCTGAAATAATTCAGAGAACTCATAAAGTCAGTTGTGTCTCTTATCTGTTCAAGTTTACAGTATACTTCAAACTGAAAAAAAAAAAGCCACCACACCCCAAAAGTCATGGCAACATTTATCTTTATTTTTATAAAATTCACCATCACACTCAGCATTTCACAGACAGCAGCATTTTTATCATGCTCTCGCTATATACTTTTTAAAAAGTATTTTAATAGGTAAGCAAGAACCTTTTTTTTTTTTAAGAGGAAAAAAGTCAAATACAATGGAAAACACTTTGGGATGAACTCTCGGGGCACTTCAGTGCATCACTCTTGAGCACAAAGAAACCCTCCCTGAAAGCCACCCCTGGAGAACTCGCCCTCCTCACTCTGTGGGACCAGGGAAGCATCGCCCAGAATTCCTGGGTACAAAAACTGACCCCAAATGTCCCAACGCTTCCCATTAAACCAATCGCACCCCCAAACCCTCCTCCAACCATTACCACAGAGCTCCATTTCTCATCTGCCAGCTGTTTTTTTCACCTTTGTTAGCAAAGTAATTTCTTATTAACTCTTACAATAATTTCCTGTTTAGGCAATGGCTCATATTTTCCTGAAACAATTTTAATCTTAAAGCACTCCAAGTTGTTCACCTCCCCCTAATCGATCTATCACTCTTCAAAGTCCATCGCTCCCCAAAAGCTCCAGGAAGAGCCGCCCAGCATTTTTTCCAGCTTTCGCCTTATTGTGACTCAAAGGCTGAAGTCACGTCATTAGCACAACCCAAGCTGCTCTTCGCTCCCACCGGAGCGGCCCTCACCGGCTCGGCGCTGGCCAGAGCTCCATTTGTTCACCTCCGAACTTTCTCCATCTGATCTTCCCTACGCTCCCCGGTCTCTCATCCCGCCCGAGCCCACGGGGAACCGGGAAGCCCCGTCTCCGCTTCCCCAACAATGGAGCAGCCCAGCGAGCACAACATGGCGGCGACACCGCCCGGCCCTTCCCGCACCGCTCCTCCCTTACCGACTTCTGTCCGTCTCGTTCGCCGACAAGCACAGACACACACACAACGGGCCTTTAGGAACCGACCCCACTGCTCTTCCGCCGTCACTCTCCGACACCCCCCCCCCGGCAAAGCACAGCGCAAACCACCAACTCCTGCCGCTCCCCTTCTGTCTCCCACACAAAATGGCGGCCGCCTCCCTACGCCATATAACACCCTCCGCCTCCTCCCTCCCTCCCCGCACCACGCTGTTCCAGCCAATCACAGCGCGCTGTCTGCATTCTCCACCAATGAGAGACAAGCCCCGCCTTGTTGCCGGGAGGGGCCGGGGCAGACTGGCCGCCGCGAGCGGGCGGGGCCGCCATTTGAATCCCCTCAGCGCAGGGCAGCTCGGGAGCGCGGTCGCTCTGGGGCCGCGGCCCTTTGTCCCGGGGCCGGTTCCTCCGCCGGACAGAGCCCGCGGCACGGCCCAGGGCTCCGCTTCCCAACCCCCCGGCCAAGCTGCCGGCATTCCCCCCGCTCCTCACTTCGGAATTAGCACAACAAAAGCGAGGGGCAGGGGGGTGACCGCGCCAGCTGCCGTTTCTAAGGAGTAAAATAATTAACCAAAAAACCACAAAACAAAACCAAACCCCAACCCCTCCAGCTGCAGGAAGGTCCCCGGGAGTGAGGATCCACTCAACAGCGAACAAAGAGCAAAATCTATCCCCGCAGAGATCCCCCTCACAACTTTCATATCACCCAACGGAGTTCTCGAGTTCACACCTCCATTTATTTAAATGAAATAATTTTTAAAAATTAAATTAATAAAAATACTTTAGAGATTTTTTTTAATGTCAAAATGTGGGGAAATGCACAAAGGGGAAAAGCTCTCAGGTTTAGACTGCTGTTACGGGGAGGGATTCAAAACTGCCGAGCCCCTGGCACTGCCTGTTGGGTTTTATATTCATTCTCTTTATTTTGCCTCAAGGGATTATTTACACTGAAACCTGCAAGATTTGGCCTTTACCAGGTACAGGCTGAATGAAAAAAAAAAAATTTACATAAACACAAGAAACCTGCAGGCTCTGTAAAGAGCTCCCACTCCCTGTCCAGCGCTGAGGGGCCAGTCACGTTAGAGACCAAAACCAAAAGGAATCTCAAAACAGAAAGCAACTAATTCAGCTTAAACAACAGCAGGGAGGGAAGTACTTAAAAACAACAAATAAGCATTCAGAGTTTTTATTTTGAGGGACACACACACACCTTGAGTTCACTGAGGTACCCTGCATTTTTAGCTACAGAGTGGAAAAATTACACTTCCCTCCAATATCACTGAACCACGTAAAACAAAACTGGTTTCTTACTGAGCAGCACCCACCGGGTGTTACAGACAAAGGGAAGTACTCCAAAGAGAAACTGCATCTTCAAGAACCTTGTGTTCCATTATGCAGTGTCATTGAAAAAGACGTTTTAATATCCAAGATGTGTTGACATAACCAAGCCCAGACCTTTGTTCATGTTCTTTATTCTGTGCTCGCACAAACCAAGATGAGATTAATTTGTTTTCCTCCCTTTGCTCTGTATTTCTTGGCACAGTGTTATGGCCAAGATTCTTTTAGTAGCTTTCATTTAGATACCAGACAACAGTATCTGCTGTAACCAAACACTTAAACCTTGAAATTCCACTAATTATCTCAAACAACTCTCCTATAATGCACATCAGCAGATTTTTTTTGCTTTGGTTCTATCTTTAGTGTGTTTATATCAGCTAAAACATCACCTCCTCTCAGTGTGGAGATGTTTTTAAGTCAGGTCATGACACTGAGATTCAGAAATGGTATTTTACAGTCAGCAAATGTGCTCTGCTGTCAGGGGAGCAGAACAGCCATGTACTCTTCAATTTTGATGTGGCAGTTTTTCCTCATTATCTTTTAGTTATTTCAAAAAGAAGCTATCTTGTCTTTCAGAACTGGTTTTGGGGTCAGGCTGACACATTTAGCCAGAGAGGAGCAGGAAGTGTCAGTGATAAGTCAATCCTGTACTTGTGTAGAAACCATTTCACTGAAACACACCAGGGAAGCAGATGCAGGCTGCAGTAAATTGTGGCATTCAGGGTTCACACAGGAACACAAGGGGTATTTTTTAAATCAAAAGGGCAGGCAGTCCAGAATATCCAAACACCACAATGCCCAACTTGCAAGCAAAGAGAAAGTTACCCATGTGTCACACTAAAGAGGTTTCCTCTCCTGCTACAGGAGAAAAGGAAGTTTTCCCAGAGCTGCAGTAACCCCAGCGTGTACAGAAGCACTGAAGGGTCTGCCATGTCCTGAAGACACTGCACAGACTCAGTCCCAGGGTTCAGTCTTGACCCCTTATCATCAAGATCTGAGATCTCCTCAAGAGAAGTTACTTCACACCCTCAAATGATGATTTTTAAACCTCTTTTTTTCCCTCCAAACACCTCACAAATACTTCCCATCCCAAATCCTGTGGCACTGTATTCACCTCAGTTACTCATGGGCAGACTGTCTGGGCTGCAGAGAGATCTGAGGTGCCTCCAGGAGCATCTCACACCCACCATTGGGGCCATGCAGCCCTCCACCTGCTAACGACAGGGTCCAAGAGGCAAAGCCCTCCCAGGTGCTGCTTGGAGAGGTTGTACCTCCAACCCAGACTTTGCTGTGTGTTGCCACGTGGCGACACAGACTCAGTGACCTCAGCTCCACTACACCTTTACTACAGGCTCTTATAACCCACTCTGCATGTTTTTCCTATTGAGCAAGTGTCTGCTCAGTCTGGATTATTCCATTTCCTCCAGGTAATCCCAGCTGACTGCAATAACCAAGTTTCCTCATGTTCCCAGGGAGCCAGTTTCTTCAGTAGGATCTACATGACTCAAATCCTCCTTCTTAGCCCTCCACCACACTTTTGTGCCACAGTGACAACTCAAGGTTTTCCCCAGCCTCTATTCTTTTCTATTCAGCATCTCCATTCCCTCTCAAAGCAAGTGTTAACACCAGCCCAGAAAATCAGCTCCATCTCTGCTGGCATTACAACAAATAGCCATTTGCACAGAGTTCCAGTGAAAATAAAGTCCCCAGAGCTTCATCAGCCCCAAACTGAAACGCTTCCAGCTGTGATTGAGATGGATCTAGCCATGCACATAGTCATGCCAGAGCACTTCAGTGCAAGTACCCACTGGTGGATGCTGCAGGAAGTAAGCAGCACAGATGAATCATTTGTTAAGTCAATAGTGAACCACTGCCCCAGTTTTATTCCACAGGTGACGAGCTTCCAGTGGTACATGATTTTTAGAGCCATAAAAAGTAAACACCTTGGGGTTACTAAAGAGTCCCATGACACACTTGAAACCAGTTAGATATTTTCATCTGAGCCAAACATTAACCAGGGTAGCAATCTCCCTAAGTTTTCCTTGTGTGGGAACTGTGTTGAGTTTGTATTTTCTTGAAAATTTACACAACTTTGAGTATAGAGTAACACTGAGAACATCCTTCCTTCTGTCTGGCAGAAGACCCCTGCTTCTCAATCAAATGAAGCCCAGGAAATCCACAGCAGTGATCTACAGGAACTAGGTGGATATTTTAATCACTCCAGAGCATAGAGAGAGCAGGTACAAGGCAAGCACCCCAACAATTCAATAAAACTATTTACTTTAATTGCTTATAAGTTTGTTGTTAAATAAAGCAGAGGCAGGATACCCAAAAACACTTTGTGTGTAAGCTGTAGATATGAATTAAGTCAGTGTCCAGCAGTACCTTGGGTTGCACTGTCTCCAGAGTATGTTTCTCCTCTGCACTGCTGAAATCACTTACATGCTTGGGTTATATCTCCTTTGTGTGACTGCAGCAGGATATTTGTATACACACATATACACAGACCAAAACAAACTCAGCACCAGGAGTGAGAACACCATGGACACACACAGAGCTCGCTGAAGATCAGTTACCCAAGCACTCAGCCTTCTGGCCCAGGGTGGGTTTAAAGGGCTTGTGCTGAAGCAGCTTACCTCTGAACTTTGTAAATAAAAAGCACATCCAGGCATGACTCCTGAGTCACACCCTGTAGGTTTTGTGTCTCAACAGCTCCCTCTTCAACTCCACACCAGCGCTGAGTCACAAAAACCTGCAGGAACCTTCAGCTCATTTCAATTGATATACCTGGTTCACTTCCTATCAACAGGAAAAACCCGTCCACCCTCAACCCACCCCACAAGGGCAAGCAGAGGTGGTTCTCCAGCAGGACAGCTCACCCAGGGCACAGGCACTGCCTGTCAGGGACAGAGGGCAAACGCCTCAGACAAGCCCTGCTTTTGCTCACATGAGATACACAAGAGAATAAGTCTGTTTCTTTCTAAGCATTTCCTCCAGGAGTGCGGTATAAAGCCACACCTGATTCACACCTCACCAACACGAGCAGTGCCTCCACCCTCAGCCCTGTCTTGGGCCACTCCATTTTCAGATTCAGCCCCAGCAAACACCAAAGTCAGAGAAATACAAGCAAGTCACTGTCCTTCCACAAAGCACAGCCACACTTCCTGCAAGTGTTGGTGATTAAGTGCCCCATCCCATGAGCTATGTCCTAACAGCAGCCTCAGGGGTTGTTCCCTGCTGCTCTCTAGACAGAGACACCACTATTGAGCAAGATGAAGCTCATAAACCCTTTTCCCCTCTGCCTGCCCAGCTTTTCTTTGAGCCTTCCCTCTAGCACACTGCAGGATCACAGCTAGCAGCTCACTGAGACACAGCCCCAGCCCATCCTGCACCCCAGCAAGCTGAGGTGGCCACCAGCCAGAGCTAGTATTTGCCTAAGGTCTGCAGGGAAAGCATCCCTTCCACTTGCCAGTTCTGCTCAACCTCATTCCCTTGGAGAGATCTGGAACAGCTACTGGCAGCAAGGCAAGAAACACAAACTGCTACCAAGTTGATCCTGAAAAAGCCCTGAAAAAGCCCACACCACCATCTACAGAAGAACTCAGTTACACCTGGTTGTGCTTCTGGCTTAAATACCATAAAATCAGGTGCCCTGAACTGAGGCAACCCCACCTAATGAGCGAGAGGCCATTTAAAGCCCACCAGGCCAAGACAGGGTCTTCAAGGCTTACTTCAGTGATGGTGTTCCTTTAGTTCCCAGTAATTATGAGATGACTGTACTTCTGCTGAGTGCCAGCAGGCAAAAAGACAAAAGCAGACCATGACCTTGCTGGGAATGTGAAGCTGATCATTGATCCCAGATGCTGACTCTGGGTATGGGGGGGGTTTCCCAAAGCAGGGCTATTCACAGCTGATGCCAAGGGAAAAAGTCCAAGCTGAAGGGGAACAAAAAGCCCTTACATTGCAGAAATCAGCCTTTAATGGTTTTCTTTTACTCTGTTGGGATAATTTTTGCTATAAAAAGACAGCCCAGAAATGAAACTGCAAGCTTCTAGTTATGCTGCAGTCATGCTTCTGAAAACACGCGCTCCTTGGACAGAACAGCTGATGGAGGAAACTTGGGGCTGTATTTCACAGGGTCCTGCTGGACATGAAGCTGGGACAGAGGAGGGAATAGTTTGGGGCTCAGTGCTGCTTTTCTTACTCAGGACTAGTTATGAAGCATCTTTCTGGTTTTCATGAGCTCTCTACAGCCTCGTGTTTGTTCTCACAAGGGAAAATCGGTCAGTTCCTGGGAGCTGAAATGGAAGTTGTTATTTTCTAGAGGTTGAGCTGATAAGCTGCCTCTTCTCCTTTGCTGGTACAATAGTCCATGATGCCTTTCACCTTTATTGTGGTTTCCACACATGGGATCCAGAGAGGAGCTCTCAAAAACACCCAGTCCTGAGCAGCATCAAAAGGGTCAGACAGGTCCCAGCCGTTCCCGAGCACCCCAGTGAGCAGGGGAACCCCGCTTTTCCTGGCCAGGGGGCAAAAGGAAGTGCTGGGTTCCCAGTTCTGCCTCTTTCTCAAGCATCCGCAGACCTGTGTCATCACCAGTGCTGCGGGCTTCCCTGGAGAGGGCAGCCGAGACGCACGGCTGAGCTCCAGCAGCTGCTGGGAAACTCCCCAGCCACAAATAACAGCAAAGGGGAAATACGTGAAGCAGAGATTTGGAGAGCAGGAGATGGAACTGCTACTCAAAACCACCCCAAACCCACCAAATGGGGGGAACTGAGATCCAAGCAGCAGGGAAGGTTGAGTTCCCACTTGGGAGAAGACAGGTTGATGGGGCTGTGGGAGGAGGTTGTGGCTGCTCTGTAGGATGTCAGAACAGGACCTGCAGCAGAGCAGGGTGCATCCAGGGGCTAAGGAGCACAGTCTTTGCAGCCAGTGCAGCGTGTGCTCCCCACTAGAGGTTGTATGGTCCTTACCCAACCATAATGTGGCCAGTTCCTTTGGGATTTTGGGCAAACTTGCCTCTACCCACTGACACTAACAGTCAATATTCTCCTTGGTGCTCTGGTGTCAACCAGCAGCAGTCCCTGCTTTCCAGCAGTACAACCTGCAGATAACCAGCTCCTGGCTGCTGCTGCCCAGCTGAGGGGGAGAAGTGGTTATCTGCGAGTGAGGAAGGATAACCGCGAGCAGGTGGAGCAGAGACCTCAGCCTCTGGGTCCACCATGACCACAGGGGTGTGATTGTGTAACTTAAGACCTTAAGCCATTTCCTTTCCCTGCCACTTGCAATGAGAAAATGACCTTACTCTTCTGGCACTAGCAGAGCGTGTTTGTGTACAGAGAAGTGGCTTGCCCGCTTGTGGGGGCACAGAGAGGTGGGGTGCATGCTGTTAATGGGGCTGGGAAACACGCAGACAGCGGTTTTCTGAGCTTACCCTTAGACCTGCACACAGCTGGGTATAGCCAGATTTTTCCATGCCTGCCTCCTAGCTTTTTTCCTTCCCCTGCTCTTCCACTTCCCCAGAGAAATCAGGAAAAGACCCTGAATGTCTCTTGCCTCAAGCACTGCAGGTACGTGGGGGAATTGGAGGGACTGGGCAAATAATTTCAGCGAGTCGGAGGGTGAGGGTGGTTGTGAGATGTGGCGTTAGCAGCCAGAAGCAGAACACAAGACCCAGAGGGGAAGTGAGGAAGGAAAGAAAACCTGACACACATTCACCAAAAGAATGTGAAAGAGAGCAAGAAACCAGAGGAAGGATTTGCACCGGTGGATTTCCAGCCCAGGGGAATACATCAGCACGGTGTGAGAAACCCAGATGAAACCAGAAATGATGTGAAAGGAGAAGGAAGCAGGCGCCGTCCACAGCTGCCCTGAGAGCTGGAGGGATGGGAAGCCCCCAAGCATCCCCAGCCCACGACATGAGCGAGAGGAGGTGAGTGGTTTGTGTTTGCTAACCCGTGGGGAGATCCTGCAGCCTGGGATTCTTTTTCTGGCAGTAAAACTCATCGTCCCTCTGAGCCCACAGTGCTGACACACGCGCAGGCAGGCTGGGGAAACTCTGCCGCGAAGGGTTTGTCACAGGGAGATTCCTGGGGTCATTCAGGAAAAACTGCAATGCAATGTGTAACAAAAGGTGGGAAAATTGGGTTTTAGGATGATTTTTTTCTTAACAAGAACACAAAAAGTAAGTGTTTAAATAGCAGCCTGCAGAGTAACTCTTTACAGCTGGTTTGAGGGAGTATTAACGTTGGGTCTGTCAGAGGTATGTGCAAATGTTGTATGACACTGAGCCCTGGGGCTGTGCTCTGCACGAGTCAGTGTTTATGAGGAATCTGCATGTGGTGGTTTTGGTGGAGTGAGAGAAGCTGTTTTGCCACCTTTTGTACCCAAACTGGCATTGGCTGTGCTGCTCTGCACCCGCGTGCTTCAAACGCCCTCACCCTGAGCAGTCCCTCATGGTCAGAACTGGGCTCTGAAAAGACATTAAGCATCTTAACCTTCAGTGTGGCATTGGTGCCAGACTTCTTACACCAGGGAGGTAACTCTGCTCACTATTATTTAATATGGTTGGAGGGATAAACCAGCTATTTCCAATATAAAGGCAAAACTTCTGCAACTAAAGCAAGAAATCGTATACAAACTAAAGCCAAGAAATTGTAAACAAACTAAAATATTTGTAAAGCAAATTGTTGCTCTTTTGGCAAGTGAAATGTCCAACAAGCATTAATGACAATTTTTGCATAAATCACTTCATGTGTTCATATTAGGTGATCACTTAAGACATTTTATTTTAAAGATCACATCTCTCTGAAATTCCAGCCATGAAATATTCAAGGCCAGCGCTTTCAGAGTGCTGCAGGCACATTGCACTGGCTAATTGCAGCAGGAAGATTTAATTTTGCATTCTCTAAGAAACCAGGACGTTAACTTATGAATCACAAGGATTCTGAGATGTCTCTGTCAATGAAGGAACCATCTCAAGTGATAGCAGGAACCGTGCTGCTGCGTGCAGGGCGGTGTAAGTCTGACAGATGAAATCAATCGCAGCGAGGCGCTGAAATGGAAAAGGACTTTTTCACTTGTGGATTTCATTTCCAGTGAAGCCAGCAGAGTTATTAGGCTGGAGTGAGTGGGCTCACAAGTAGATCTAATGAGGGGAAGGTTTATACGCTACTTCTGGGCAGACTTTTGCAGTCAGTGGGGCTGTATCAGAAATATATTGTGTTCTCAAATGTTTTATCTGTGTTTTGTTGCCCATAGCTGGGCTTCTCGTTCATGCAGTGCGTCGCCTCCGTTTGCTGCCTCCCGGGGCTCTGCTCTTGCTCCTGGCACTGTCTGGGGGTTTCTCCATTGCAAGAGACAGGGTTTCCATTGCTTTATTTTGGCAGAATATTCCCCACCCTGAGAGATCCTGTTGGCAGGAGACACTTTGCTGTGCAGGGAGGAGAATAAATCCTGTGCAGAGCCCTAAGAAATCCCTGCTCAGCTCCTGCAGCTTCCAGGGATTCAGTCCCTCTGTGCTGCAGCCTCCTGGCTCTAAAGGAGGGCGAGAAGCCCCTTTGCTCTTTCTTGTTAAGCTGAAACATCATCCCTGTGGGCTGGGACCCTGAGCTTGTTGGGCTGGTTGTAGTGGGGATGCACAGCCATGCCTGGGGCTGTAATTCCCAGGGAGATGGAGATGCTTCCCCTTGGAAAGGGGTTTCCCCCTTGGAAGTACAACTTGTCCCATGGAGGATGCTGCAGATCAGCTCTCCCCTGGGATCCAGATACGGGCTGGCTTCTTTCCCAGGAGCTGAAGCATGCAGAAGGCAGTGAGCATGAAAAAAACAAATGGTTGAATCCAGGAGCCCATCTGACAAGAGAAAATGTCCCCAGGGCAGGAAAAAGCAACCTTATGTCTAAAAAAAAAATAAAAGGACAGGCAGTGCAAGGAGAGAGTGTCTTGGCACTGCCTGTGTTTTCATGCTCTGGAGCCTCTGCTGAAGGGATCTTGTGCTGGAGCAAAGCCCTGTGCTTTCCATCACAGACACAGGAGCTGGAAGGAGGATTTGGGGGGAGCTCAGTCAAAACTACAGAGAGATTCGTCCTTGTCACTCAGCCTGAGACACAACAGATGTGGGAAAAGGAGGTCTGGGCTGGCTGGCTGAGTGCTACGAGCCCAGCACAGTATTTTGAACCTAAGGGCTTATCTGAATTCTGTCAGCTTGATGGAGAGCTGTACCACAACAGTCAGTGCAGAAGTTATTTTGCCATTATAACCAAATTCTCCCCCAAGCAGCAGAACACAGGGATAGCATTTTTCTGGCCTCCAGCCTCTTGCCTAGCGTTCAGTAGTTTCCAAGCTCCTAAGTATGTTCGTTGGACATTGTCCAGCTGCAGATACTGAGCATTTAAGATGGTCCTGGGAACACTGGCAGCAATTAATAGATGTCAAGATGATGCTGGAGTCTGCTTAATTAAGAGATTACTTGGTTTGGATGCTTGAGTTTTGGCTGGGGAGTTTTGGTTCCTCGAGGAGTCAGTTGCTGCCTCGGTGGCCCCTGGTGAGCCCTGTGATATGTCAAAGACCATCTGTCTGCTAAATCCTTCTCTCTCTGGAGGGAGAGATGTTGTCAGGTTTAATAACAGCAGTCAGTAATTACTGTTGCCCTTGTAGCGTTTCTGTGAAGAGCTGCAGGAAACAAGAGTGCTGAGATTAGAGTGCAACATCTCCGGCCCTGTGTGATTGCCCCATGCCAGCGCCTGACGTAAGAGCAGAGCGGTTTGCTGCAACGCTGAGCCACATCTCAGCCCAAAGTCCAGGGCTCCTCTTGTCCGAGATGCCAAGAAATGCCAATCAGGGTTCAACTGCTCAGGCTGCAATGTGCACTGAATGTCCTGCAACAACCCATGTTCGAGCCCTGACAGGCAGGCAGGAGCAAAGCGTGGGGCTTGGGCTCTGCTCTGCGATCTCCTGGGCAGCATCTCAAGTGCTCGGGGTATTTTGCAACTACTGCGAAACACAGCAACAGTGATGGGTGCCAGGGGATGGGAGAGCCAGCAGGGAAGGAAATAACAAAGGTTTAAAACACGTGTCACTGCCAAGATGTTGCAGAGGTTGCTGGCTATTGTCACAGCATTGTCTTTGCTGAGTTTCAGAACACACACAGAGAAGCTGCAGGTGATGGGTTACAGGTGCCTGGAGCCCAGCAGCCCGGCCCCTGCCCCGCCTGGGTGCTCGCTCCCCGGGGAGCTGTCGCTGTCACACGTTCCATCTGCTGTGCCTTGTGCATTTTGGACATTTCCTCTTTTGAAAGAGAGCTGAGGGAAGGGAGATTTGGTGGTTTGTTTGTTCTAGGGGAAGGCAGCACTGTCAGCTCAGTGCTTTCCTCCAGCATGGACCTTTCATGGTCCCACTGCCTGGATGTGGGATCCTGGATACTAAAAGCCAGAAGGATGATTTGGGGAAGGTGATTCCTGTCCCCTGAGCTTTTGTAGCAGGATGGGATGACCTGCTGGTGTGTGGCACACAGGACACAGCATCTCTCTGCTGATAAGGCAGCTTTAGTGTATCTGACACCCACCCCTTCACCTGCTCTCTGTAAGTCAGTCCAGGATGACCTTGTTCCCCCGTTACATGAGGCAACACAAAGCAGCTGAGCCCTCAATGAAAGTGCTTTGGTTTATAGCATGAGTATAATCAAGAGCGAGAATGGGAGAAAAATAACATCAGAAGGACAAGCTCATCAGAGTAATGAAGATGAAGGGATTTAAAAGCATTAAGCTGCAGAAGTGTAGAGCAAAACATGACTTTGATGCCTCAGAGTGCACCAAGCACCTCGACATCTGCCTAGGAGCAAATCAGGCATTTCCCTCCATCACACCTCTGCTGAAGCTAAAAATATTGATATAATTAACCTCCTCCTGGGCATGGACAAGGGTTCTTAGGTTCAGGTGGTCTAACTCCTGTATGTCCCCCTTTTTATATCCAACTTGCACTCTAATATTGATGTTAAACAGTAACTTTTAATCACTCTGACCATGGGACAGACTGACTCGTAACACCAGGATTATGGGGGGGGGAGACACATAACTTTAATGAGGCTGAGCTTTATAAAACTGCAATGGGAAAGCTTCAATATAAAACCAAATGTGTTCAAACAGCTTTGGCGAAAAATGAATGCTTCAAAGTCCACTTTGTGTTCCCAGATGAGCCACACTGAGTCTCCAGCAGTGCAATACCCCTCATCCTTCTCCATCCCAGCCATCTCCTGGGGCAGCTTCACTCCAACAGGCTTTTCTCCAGCGCCTGTCCCCAGCAGTGTCACCATGAGCAGCCCCTTCCACCACTGCTGGCCTGAGCACAGAATCCAGGAGTATTGGTAAGAGCTGGTCCAGGATTTGTACAATTCTCAGCGTTGCTGCTTCCCTCTTGTGGCGAGGAAACAGCCGGAGAGACAGATGTGACAGGGGCTGTGGATGTGATACAGACACGGGCTGTGATACCCACGGGCTGTGATAGATGGGTCTC
The DNA here is from genome assembly GCA_907165065.1 of Caprimulgus europaeus. Next base: position 5,027,361 of record OU015547.1, read on the forward strand.
AGTCAAATCACTGGTGGGATAAAGCCTGGATCTCTGCTGGGAAAGGGTGGAAGTTGGCTTCAGCATTTGGGCTGTAGACCTGAAAGCACGTCTCCCTGGGCTGTTTTCCTTTTGCTCACCTTCCAAAGGGAGGGATGTGGCTGAGTGGGTTGAATTTATTGCTTGTTGTGCTCCTTTAAGTCCCCTTTCCCTTGATTTTTTCCAAAGCATCTGAAGAAGTGCAGAAGGAAGCAAAACCACTCCCTGCAAGCTCCTGGCTCCAGTTAATGGTAATGGATATTTGTAAGATACATGAAAACGCCTCCAAATGCAACATGAACACCATGGAGTGCTTCATGGTCCTCAGCACACAAGCACAGAAGATAAGCATTGCCACACTGTGTGTCCTCTTTGGGACACTATGTGTTTTTGAGAACTCATTGGTGCTGTACTTGATCTACTCCTCACCAAGGACCAGGAAAAAGCCTTCCTACCTCTTTATCAGCAGCTTGGCCTTGGCTGACATCCTGGCTAGTGTCATCTTTGTCTGCAGTTTTGTTAACTTCCATGTCTTTCATAAAACTAATTTCTCGAAGGAAACATTCCTGCTGCAGCTGGGAGGGGTGAACACAACCTTCTCTGCCTCCCTGAGCAGCTTGCTGCTGACAGCCCTGGACCGTTACATCTCCATCAGCCGTCCATCCGAATACAAGCTCCTCATGACGAGGAAGAGAGCGTGGATAGCGCTGGGGGTGCTCTGGGTGACATGTGCCACCATTGCTTCCCTGCCCCTCCTGGGCTGGAACTGCTGCACACTCGATTCAACCTGCTCTGAGCTGTTCCCCTTTGTGGATGGCAACTATCTGTCGAGCTGGATCTGCTTCGTCATGGTCCTGCTGGGGTGCATCATCTACGCCTACGCGCACGTGCTGTGGAGGGCTCGCCAGCACGTGGCCTACATGGAGAAGCACCAAACACAGGTAGGAAAGCAAAACACTAGGATGAGGATGGATGTCATGCTGGCCAAGACTCTCGTCATGGTGCTAACTGTCCTTGTGCTCTGCTGGTCTCCAATCCTCATTCTCATGATCTACAGTATCTTTGCCAGGCTGAGCGATCACCTGCACAAGGTGTTTGCCTTCTGCAGCACCCTCTGCCTGCTCAATTCCATGGTGAACCCCATTATTTATGCCCTGCGGAGCAAGGAGCTCTATTCCTCCCTGAGGATGGTCTTTTCTCGGTTCAGGAGGCAGCCAAAGGCCTCTGAGGAAAGCCCAGAAGTAGAAAGCACCCACAAGTCCTCCATAATAGAGACCATCTGCGAGGACATGCACGTAACGTAGGGAGACGGTTGTGGAAAGTCCACGCTCGGGCTGGCACAAACAGTCTGGATCACTTCTGTTTCTTTTCTCTTCTGATGGAGGTCCTGGGAGATGAGGGATCAGATGCCTGTCATGGAGCCAGCTCCTGCTGATGTCATTCTTAGGCACTGGGACATAAAGTGCATAAACTTACACAGGCAGCTGATCCCCAAGCTGCAGAGATACCTGTGCCACGTCAGTGTGCCAGCCTGGAGGCAGCGGATAACACCATGTCCTGGAACAGCAGATCCTGGTATTTTATGACAACTGTTACTGCCTGGCCTCCCACCTGTCCACCAGTAACCTCATTTTTCTTATATTCAGTGATGTCATCCTTACACTTCCTTAAAATATAACTAACCTCAAGTAAAACACTCCACAGACCTTCAGGTTCTCTAGGAATCCCCTTGATTCCTAACTCTCTCTAAACCCCTTGAACAGGCACGGGCAGAGTTGTACAAGCACCATCAGCAAAGCGCTAATAGCACATCTCTACATAGCAGAGAACTGCTCATCTATTTATACCAGACCTGAATGCCATCCTGGGGTGTTCTAGATTAGCAGCATGGTGAGAAAAGCTCTTCAGGTCCTGACAAAGGGGGCAGAGAACAACACTGAGTCATAACGAGTTCCTGCCGATGGTGAAGGCTTCGCTGCGTGGCGCAGGAGCAGGACCAGAAGCAGCAGGAGATACCTCGGCTCTTGCTGGGAAAAGTGCAGATAGTTCCTCTGGACTCGCTTGCAGATGATCCTGGTTAATTGTGTTTCACAGCATTTAGGATTGTGTTCATTTTAGCGTCGTAATTCTTCATGGAAAACTGAAATGCTAGAATTGTGGCTTCTGGACTCTGCCATTGTTGAGGATTTCGAGGTGGACAGGACCCTGCAGGCAGCACATTTCTTTCAGCAAATTGAAGAAAAGCTAACCTGTGCCACGCAGACATTTGTTGAATATTATGTGATTAAACATTAAAGCCATTTTTCAGCCTTTTCTTCTATTAACCTCTGGGGCACAAACTCCTCCAGGTGACAAGTTTAAGCCCAAGCTGGGGCAGATACTCTGAGCACAAGGAATTCGAGATATATATATATATAATTTTTTTTTTTTGCAAATTACACAAAAGCAGCACCTTTAGCTGCAAAACCTGCAAGGAGAGGAAGGGTGGGGCCTTTCGCCAGCGCCCTGGAGAGCTGCAGGGCTTCCAATGGCTCCCAAAACACTTCCAACAGGGATGAGCCTGGCTCAGGGCACGGCCACGAGGCCCCTGGACTCTGCCCTGTTCCCCAGAGGATTCACTTGTCCCTCACGTGCGGGTTTTGGAGCCAGGACCTGGGCCTGCGCTGGCTGCACAGGACGGCTGGGCCAGAGGGGTCCCATGGAGGCTGAGCCAACATGGGAACAACCCCAAGGGCTCCCTCCTGGCCCGTCATGGGACGGACATAGAGCCTCACACTGCAGGAAGGGGCACACAGGCGGCTACCGTGGGGCAGAGCCGGGATGGGAGGAAGAGGAGGAGGTGGAAGAACACGGAAGGGTGGAGGAAGGAGGAAGGGTGCAGGTCGACCGCAGCCTCGAACCCGCAGCCCCTCAATAAGCAATGGCGGCGCCTCGCCACTGCCTCGGTAGCCATGGCGGTGTGAGGGGCCGGAGCCTCGGTAGCCATGGCGGTGTGAGGGGCCGGTGCCTCGGTAGCCATGGCGGTGTGGGGGCCGGTGCCTCGGTAGCCATGGCGGCGTGGTGGCCGGTGCCTCGGTAGCCATGGCGGTGTGAGGGGCCGGTGCCTCGGTAGCCATGGCGGCGGCCGTGCTGACGTCACCCAGCAGCATGGCGGCCGGCGGGCTGCTGTGGCTGGCAGCGGCGCTGGGGACAGTGTTGGCCGCTCCGCGCTACCGCCCGGACTGGGCCAGCCTGGACGCGAGGCCGTTGCCGTCCTGGTTCGACCAAGCCAAGGTGGGGGTGTTTGTGCACTGGGGGGTGTTCTCCGTCCCGGCCTGGGGCTCCGAGTGGTTCTGGTGGCACTGGCAGGGCGAGCACCGCGCCGACTACGAGCGCTTCGTGCAGCGCCGCTACCCGCCCGACACCACCTACGCCGACTTCGCTCCCCGCTTCACCGCCCACGACTTCCAGCCCCGCGAGTGGGCTCAGCTCTTCCAGAGAGCTGGTGCCAGGTCGGTGTCGGGCACTGGCCGGGGTGGTTGGGGTCCCTGAGGGGATGTGGGATGGATGTGGGGGTCCCTGAGGTGATGGAGGACGGATGTGGGGGTCCCTGAGGGGATGTGGGATGGATGTGGGGGTCCCTGAGGGGATGTGGGATGGATGTGGGGGTCCCTGAGGTGATGGAGGACGGATGTGGGGGTCCCTGAGGTGATGGAGGACAGATGTGGGGGTCCCTGAGGGGACAGCAGGTCCCTGAGGGGATAAGTGCCATGCCCGGGGGTCCCTGAGGGTATGGGGGAGGCATTTCTGGGGATCAGTGAGGGGTTGGGTGTTCCTGGTCACTAAGTGGATGGGGGGGTAATGTCTGAGTGTCCCTGAGGGGATGGGAAGGCCCTGAAAGGATAAGGAGGCTGTGTCTGGGGGTCCCCAAGAGGATGCAGGGGTCCCTGAGGGGATGGAAGGGACAATTATGGGGATCCTTGAGGGATTGGGGGTCTCTGAGCAGTGCAGGAGATCCCTGAGGAGTCATGCCCCGGGTGCTGAGGAGATGACAGGTGCTGCTACTTCCTCAGTCTCAATTGCTCATTCTTTTGCAGCATTAAAATCCATTCAAAACCTCTATTATTCTGATAGTTGCTTCTAGATTTAAAGGGTCATGAAAGAGGGCTCATGGTTATTCAGTCCCTGGCTTTTTTGGTGACTAGGGAATATCTTAGATAGCTCCTTTGTCATCCTGACCAAGTACTTTTTTTGCCCTCAGGTACGTGGTACTGACCACGAAGCATCATGAAGGCTTCACCAACTGGGGTTCACCTGTATCCTGGAACTGGAATTCTCTGGATACAGGGCCCCACCAAGATCTTGTAGGAGAGCTGGGACAAGCCCTCAGGGAGAGGTATGGCACTGCCAGACTATGCTGTTCCTTTCATCTGCGTGCACCAAATTCTTGACAAACAGCAGAAAACGATGAGTTTAATGTGAAAAAAAGTAGTGTTTGCAAAGTCATGAAATCTTCTGTGAAATAACAAACCCAGTAATCTAATTTGCCAGTGGTTCTTAATCTGACTGCCAGCCTCACTCTGTTCTGTTTTCTGTCCTTCAGCCACATACGCTATGGACTGTATCACTCTCTGTACGAGTGGTTTCATCCACTCTATCTGGCTGACAAAGAAAGTGGCTTCAAGACCCAGAACTTCGTTTTAAAGAAGACCATGCCAGAACTTTATGACCTTGTCTTAAAGTAAGAGCTGCAACAAGTTAGGAATCAAGAGCATTTCCTGGTCTCGATACTGTAGAGAAAGATGCAAAGTGGATGCAGAGGAGAGAGGTGACAAATGTTAATTTTCGCCAAGGCAAATCTGTTTACTTATTGGTAATTATTGGTGGTAATTAGAAAAGGGGTTCACATTTGCCCTGTGGGACAGTCTAATTGTAGAATAAAATAGAGAATTTTCTAATGCAAGAGTAATTCCCTTTAATACTGCCTTTGTGCAGGGTGGCTTTGAAAGTGGAGCAGGCTGCTTAGTATGTTGTAGAGTAGAAGAGCAATTTCACTGTGAATTTACTTCCCCTTGTTGACAAAAATATGAGGCTTGGACACATATTGCCCATATTACAACAGCAGGTCAAGAATGTGCCTTGTATTTGCCTTTGAGATGCAATCTTCTGGTTTTTGGAAGAATTCCATCCTCACTTGAGCCATGATCCACACATCACTATCTGCTGCTGCATGAACCTCGTGTAAAGCTTTGTCTGAAGCAGAAAGTGATAGTACAAACCTCCTGGTAATGTCAGGCAATAGGAAGAGGAAGTGAAGCTGGACTCCAGACACAAGAGAAACAGCACTTCCTTTGTGGTAGGAGAAAATAAACCATTTTGAAATAACATTCATCTCTCTGTTAGATATAAACCAGATTTGATTTGGTCGGATGGAGACTGGGAAGCTCCGGAGTCATACTGGAATTCCACCTCTTTCCTTGCCTGGCTTTATAACGATAGTCCCGTCAAGGTATCGCTCTCTGCTGTCCCGCACGGCCACTAGCGTTTTATGGGGATGGAAGGTCTGGCAGCGGTGAGATATGAATGTGATCACATCACAAACCTGCTTGACAGGTGCCAGATGTGCTTCACAAATAATCAGAAGCTCACACTGTCCTCCTGTGAGAAGACTCTGATGTTGTTTATGGCACAGATGTGAGAAGCTTAGAGGCCAGGAACCTTGTTGCCTCAATTTCTACCTGAGTAAATAGAGAGAGGTTCACCCAGAGTGGGATTCAACCTTCTCTGGAGGATCCTCTCTCTTTTTCCATTGATTACACAGGGGGTTTTAGGTCCTTACCTCCTTCCTTAGGTGCCTTTGCTAACTTAGGAGGGCTGAATGCAAGCTGAAAAGCCCAAGACAAAACATTCTCCCAACTGAGCTGGGTTTCTCCTTTCAGGACACTGTTGTTGTTAACGATCGTTGGTGCAATAACTGCTCTTGCCACCACGGAGGCTACTACAACTGTGCTGACAAATACAAGCCAGGGACCCTGCCACCTCACAAGTGGGAGATGTGCTCCTCCATTGACAGGCTCTCCTGGGGCTATCGAAGCAACATGAACATTGCTGATGTAATGGATGAAGCAAGTATCATTGAGGTAAGAAAATCTGAAATAAAAGTAATAGGTGTGGAGGAGTTACTGAGAATTAGAGGTTTCCTTTGTCCTCTTTCTTGCAGAAAGAGAAGCCTGGTGTTTCATACAATCAGGCTGGAGATAAAGGAGCAGTTGATGAGGACAAAGCCTTCCTCAGATCTCTTTGTTATCAGAAGTGAAGATAAATCAACTTGTTACCTTGGTTTATCTGTTACAGGAACTAGTGCAGACTGTGAGTTTTGGAGGCAACTACCTTCTTAATGTGGGACCTACAAAAGAAGGAGTGATTGTTCCCATCTTCCAAGAAAGACTCTTGGCCCTTGGGAGGTGGCTGGACACCAATGGGGAGGCAATTTATGAATCAAAGCCATGGAGAGTACAGATGGAGAACAGCACGGACACGGTCTGGTAAGGACTCTGTTGTTCAGTACCATCTGGGCTGGGACTTCCAGAGCTGATATTTCTTTCTGATTTATTCTTATATTTGGTACACTCTGAAGTGTTGCCATCAGGTGCAGGTGGTGTTTAGGTAATATCCTAAAACTAGAGTACTCAGTTACTGCCCCAGATTGTTGTCTAAGGAATATCTTGCTTGAAAGAAGAAAATAAAAATCAAGACTTTATCCATCTTGCTTGATTTGGAAAAATACAACTCTTCCATTAAAAAAAAATTTCCATGCTGCTGCTGTCAGGACTGTGTAAGCAGTGCTCCTGGCTAGTTTGAATTGTACAGATGTGGTTCATCTAAACACATACAGTTGGTAAATGTAGTGATATTTGCTTTTAAGTTGTTATATAACAGTGCTAATCACTGTTACCCAACTGTTAGATTTAGACTGACTGAGAAGAGCACAGTGCCCTACAAAACTGAGTTGTTGTTTTTTTGCCCTCTCCAAATGTGCCCAAGCATGTTCAGTGTAGAAACTCAGAGCAGTGATCAGGATAAGGCAGCATATCTGCTCTGGTGACCACAAGCTGAGGCAAGGACAGATCAGCAAATGACATTTGCTTTTAGGAAGCACACACGGACTTTGTTTGGGTTTCATCAGCCAGTGCTGACTGGCTGAATGCTGGGTCCAAAGTGACAGGCTCTGGAATGAGGGGAAAGTAGGTGATCCCTGTTTGGTGACAGTGGGCAAGCCAGTGTTCTCGTGGTGCCTGGAAAGGTCAAGCTCATGTTTGGTTCTCTCTTTGATAGGGCTCTTCACCTTGCTGAACTCTTGCTCTCCTAGGTACACTTCTAAGGGACCAGTTGTCTATGCCATCTTCCTGATCTGGCCTCAGGACAACATCTTGGAGCTGTCCTCACCCACTCCATCCCCAGCCACACAAGTAAGGAACTTGAAAAAAAGATAATGCACTCTTAGAGCCCATCTTGGGCACACCTGGGCTGGGAAGCTCCAACCTGACTTCATTTAGAAACTGGGGAGAGTGTGGAAGTTGTCATCCCATACTTCTGAGGTGCTCTGACCTCCCTCCAGATCCTTGCAGCACCCCAGGTTATTCTTCAGGCTTTAGGTCACCATTCAACACAGAACATTGGATAGGACTTGCCAGGACAGGCTCACAGTCTGCCATAGAATAGACAGAGACACTTCTCCCCCAGAGTCTTTTGATCTTGTGACACAGGGAGGTGAAGTAAATAACAGCCCTCACACGTGGAAGGGATCCCTGGTAGTGTATCTCAAATTCAAACTGTGTACGCTGACCCAGTAATTGTCAATGCAATTGGAAGTGACGCAAATGCTGGAGTGCCCTTTGCTCTGGACAAACAGAGGTAAAGCCTTCTCAGTAAAAAAAAAAACAAAACAAAACCAAACAAAACCAAACAACCACCTACAGTCAAATGTTTGGCTCAGAAATATCCCCTGTTACCTTTTGTGCGCTGTGAGCGATGGGTGGAAGTGTGCAGGACTGCTTTGGATGTGTGGGGGATGCTGTACAGAGACTGTGCTTTGGGTGTACTGGGGAAATCCCTGTGTGAGCTGCAACTGAGTGTTCCCCCTGCCCTCCTCTGCAGGTGACCATGCTGGGGTTTGCAGGGACTCTGAAGTGGCAGAAGTCCCCAGATAAAGGACTGCTCATAACTTTGCCCTACATGCTTCCATCTCCTTTACCTCCTCAGTCTGGCTGGACTGTCAAGCTTGAGGGTGTGAAGTGATGAAAGCAGCAATCTCCTCCTGCCTTCTTTTTAAGTGGAGTCAAAGAGGATTTTTCATTTATTGTTGAATAAATTGTTTTTCTCTTAAAAGAATTTATTTTCTAATCCCTTTTGTCTGTAAGCAACCTGTGTGTCAGTGGATGTTGTTTGGTGGCAAAGGACTGACCTCTCCAGTGGGAAGAGGGACATCCTTTGTAGTATTCTGCTGGGATGTGACAGTCCGTGAGCCAAACACCTACAGCTGGAACAAGGTTTTTGATGTAAAACTGAGCTTTTCCATGGTTCTTACTGCGTCACTGCTGTGATTATAGTCAATGATATTGGACACTCAGAGTTGGTGGGAGACTGAACAGAGTTAGTATGAGGCAGTGAAGAATCCTTAGAATCATTGTGGTTGGAAAAGACCTTTAAGATCATGAAGTCCAGCTGTTAAACCCAACACTGCTGAGTCCACCTCTAAACCATGTCCCTAAGCAACACATCTACACAGCTTTTACCTACCTGCACTGGGGTGTCAGGCCAGGCCATGGAGCATCCAGATATCAGTGCGTGGAGCTGACAGATCAGGCAGCCAAAGAGGAGATGCACGTGTTAACGGTGAGAGGATCTGGGCTGCTAGAGCAGCTCACAGGACGTGGAGCAGCCAGGGCCGTGTCCATGTTCTCGTGTGTGTCACCAGCACTGGTGAGCCAGGCTATGCAGGGGAGAAGAGTCAGCACCTCCCAGGCAGGAGCAGGCCCTGCCACTTCCCTGGCTTAATTACTTATTGAAATTAATTTTGATAACTAATCTGATACTCTTATATGTGGAATGATGAAGCCTTCCATGTGATGGGCATGTTTTAATGGAGACCAACCACAGCACCATCGCAGATTCCTGCATATGATGTACAGGCATACAAATAATGACTTGATTATCTTACTTTATCTTACTTTATCTTACTTTAGTTATCTTATTTAGTTATCTTACTTTAGTTATTAGTTATTAGTTATTTAGTTATTTAGTTATCTTACTTTATCTTACTTTAGTTATCTTACTTTAGTATTGATGGAAATAACTGTGATCACATCATTCCATCATTAATATATCTCAGGGAAGCTTGTTGTTTGAAGAAATCAGCTATAGAAAATCATCATCTAATACAAATCCATTCACAAAGTTTGATTTATATTCTGGTGGAGACAGCTGTAAGCAGAAGAGTTTTTGTTCGTACATGAATTTAACAGAGAAGCCGCCGCTGTGAACCAAACCTCTGACTTCTTCTGTTTCAATGAACTCAATTTCCTGCCTTGATGATGAACTTCTCTAAAAAAGGTTGAACAACACATATTTAAATGCTGAAACTCCTCATTCACAGCGTGTTTCTGCAGCAGGGTTGGTGTGAGGGCCCCACAACGTTCCGTACACCTTTGTTTTGTTACGGTGCGACGCGGTACGCGCTCCAATCGCCAAAACACCGCGAGTTTAGCGCGAGCAGGGCGCGTGTCGAGCTGGGGTTGTGGGAGCTGTTACTCAATTGACAAACACTGATCTGTAGTGACGAATCTTCGTGGACTTCAGAGAACTGGCCCTGGCTGCCAGAGAGCCGCTAACTCACAGGAGTGTCACCCCGGCTCCGGCGATGACGCTGTTGGGAGCACAAAGGTGGAAAAATAAGAGACATCAAGAGCGATGGCCTTTTTGTCTCCCAGCCCCATCACGCTGGTAACCTCTGGGGCTGCTGTGGGGGCCCGTCCAAAACAAACACGCTCTGTTTATTTAGCAGAACTAGCCAGCGGAAAAGCCATCGTATAAGTACGCGGGTCCCGCGAGCGGCTGTGCAGAGCCGGTGTCCGAGGGGACGGGGAACGTGTCGGTGCCAGTGTCTGAGGGAACGTGTCGGTGCCGGTGTCTGAGGGGACGAGGAACGTGTCGGTGCCAGTGTCTGAGGGAACGTGTCGGTGCCGGTGTCTGAGGGGACGAGGAACGTGTTGGTGCCGGTGTCGGAAGGGAACCTGTCGGTGCCGGTGTCAGAGGGGACGTGTCGGTGCCGGTGTCGGAAGGGACCGAACATGCCTCAGTGCGCCACCGGCTCGCTGCCGCGGGATGGCCCGCGGGGACAGGTAGGAGCCGGGTCCCTCCCGCTCCCTGGACGGTGACACGGAGCAGCCCCGAGCGCGGTCCCGGCTCCACGTGGAGCGCGCGGCAGAGCCGTTGTCATGTGACCATGAACTCACCCCCCCCGCCTTCTCCCCTTGATCACGTGTCGGGGGGTGGGTGCGGTCACGTGAGCGGACATGGCGGCGGCGCGGAGGCTTCGGCCGCTCTGGGCCGTGTCGCTGCGGCCGGTGAGCGGGGCCGGGGCGGGAGGGGCGGGAGCGGCGGGCGCGGGGCCGCCGGGCTGGGCTGAGCTGAGCTGACGTTTTCCCCTCTCTCTCTGTCCCCAGGTCAGCGCCGCGGCGGCGGCCGGAGCCTTCCCGAAGCGTGTGAAGGTGGTGGAGGTGGGGCCGCGCGACGGGCTCCAGAACGAGAAGGTACCAGGAGCCCCAGAGATGGTGGAGGGAGTGGAACGGCTCCCTCTGAGGAGGGGCTGAGGGAGCTGGGCCTCGTTAGTGTCTACAGATATGTAAATATTGAGGGGTGACCTCATTAATGTCTATAAAAATGCAAAGGGAGAATGTCAGGAGGATGGAGCCAGGCTCCTCTCAGGGGTGTCCAACAGCAAGACAAGGGGCAATGGGCACAAGCTGGAGCACAGGAGGTTCTGTGTGAACGTAGGGAAAAACGTCACTGTGAGAGTGACAGGACACTGGGCCAGGCTGCCCAGAGAGGCTGTGGAGTCTCCATCTCTGGAGATGTTCAAACCCCACCTGGACATGTTCCTGTGTGACCTGCTGTAGGTGATCGTGCTCTGGCAGGGGGGTTGGTCTGGATGATCTATCAAGGTCCCTTCCAACCCCCAGCATTTGGTGTTGTTCTGTACTGGTGAGTCTGTGTCTGCCTCAGCCCTTTGCAGCCCCTCAGCACCTCCCTGTGGTTCTCTAATCAAATACCCTGAAGGGGGAGAAATTCTTTGCTGTGAGGGTGGTGAGACCCTGGCCCAGGTTGGCCAGAGAAGCTGTGGCTGCTCCTCCCTGGAAGTGTCCAAGGTTGGATGAGGCTTTGAGCGACCTGGTCTAGTGGAAGGTGTCCCTGCTGCTGGCAGGGGGGTTGGAACTGGATGATCTTCAGGTTCCTTCCAACTCAAACCATTCAGTGATTCCATCACTAACACACTGTTGTGCCCCACGACAGGGTTGGGGTTTTTTTTAAAGGACACTTTTTGATGTTGAAAGATGAGGGGGTTTTTGTAGTGGTGGAAAAGTTTATTGTGAAAATAATAAGGTCATTTTCCATTTCTTCTTCTTCTTAGAATGTTGTACCAACACCAGTGAAAATCAACTTAATCAATATGCTCTCAGAGACAGGGCTTCAGGTCATAGAGGCCACCAGCTTTGTTTCCCCCAAGTGGGTTCCTCAGGTCAGTATTCAAACAGGATTTACAGTTGTATGTTACAAAAATGCCTGATGTGGCTGCTCCTCCCTGGAAGTGTCCAAGGCCAGGTTGGATGAGGCTTTGAGCAACCTGGTCTAGTGGAAGGTGTCCCTGCTGCTGGCAGGGGGATTGGAACTGGATGAGCTTTAAGGTCCCTCCCAACCCAAACCAGGCTGGGATTCTGTGATTGTAATAATAGATAATAACCCAATGGAAAGATTCTTCTTGCTCCAAAATCCTTGTTACTGTAGCTTGTAACCAGGTTACAGGTTACCAGGCAAAACCAAATAAAGGAGCTTGTAATATCCCAGACTTTGGACCCTGTGACAGATGAAATGTTCAGCTGAAATGCAAACAGCCAGTTGTGCACACTGGTGCTGGCTGGGTGACTGAACTATGATCCTACAGAGCACGGAGCTGTTTGCTCTTTAGAGCCTCATTTCTCTTATTCCCAAATCTCTGTCCCAACTCATAAGAATAAATCTAAAAATATATTTTATAATTAGCAGAAGTGGATGTTGTCACCCTTAGAAACCTCTCCTGGTTTCCTTTGCAGATGGCTGACCATGCTGAAGTCATGCAGGGAATTAATAAGCTGCCTGGGATCAGTTACCCTGTGCTGACCCCGAACCTGAGAGGATTCCAGGCGGCGGTAAGAGGCGGCGGCGCCTGGGTGTTCTCGGCGTCTCGTGGTCTGTGAGGGACGTGTCAGCTGTGCCTAAGGCTGGGAAATGCATCTTTCATTCTAGCAGGCAGCAGCCAAATCTTCTAGTCCCTTTACTAGAGATCAAACCTGCTGTTTGTAATAGAAAATGCCTTGATACATTTTATATTATTAAAAAAAAAGTAATTGTTTTAATTGAAAGTGATGCTTTTAGTGTTAACACCCATGTCCCACAGCTCTGCATCCAGCAGATGTAGCTTTACTGCTGCATCTGTAACTTTACCTTCCTTGGAGGACAAACTTGGATGTGTTTTCATGTTTTTGTTGTAGAATGATCTTGAGGAAAGAATTGAATTATTTGGGGGAGAACTGAAGAAAAAAAAATATTTCTTGTGGAATGAGAGAACTGCAGCCAGGGTTGTGCTCGCCATTTCCCTTGCAAGAAAATCAGCTCCCTTTCATTGATGCTTTCTCTTGGCAGGTGGCAGCAGGGGCCAAAGAAGTGTCAATCTTTGGAGCAGCATCTGAGCTCTTCACGAAGAAGAACATCAACTGTTCCATAGAGGAGAGCTTGGAGAGGTTCGATGAAGTGATGAGCGCAGCGAGAGCAGCCGGCGTTCCTGTCCGGGGGTAAGGAGCTCCTGCTCTGAGCTTGCCATCAAGCAGGTTCTGTGGGGGGATGGGACTGGTTGAGTTCCTCTCTTTGGGGTCCAGCCTGTGCAGTGCTGAGGAGTGGGATTTCTTTTTAAACTTTACCTTTATTTGGAGGGTGTCTCTCTGCCTGGGTGGGTGGAAGCAGATGTTTCCATGGCCAATGGCATCCTGGGGTGCATTAGAAGGGCTGTGGTCAGTAGGTCCAGAGAGGTTCTTCTTCCCCTCTACTCTGCCCTGGTGAGGCCACATCTGGAATATTGTGTCCAGTTCTGGGCCCCACAGTTCAAGAAGGACAGGGAGCTGCTGGAGAGAGTCCAGCACAGAGCCACCAAGGTGATGAAGGGAGTGGAGCATCTCCCTGATGAGGAAAGGCTGAGGGAGCTGGGGCTCTTTAGCTTGGAGAAGAGGAGGCTGAGGGGGGACCTCATTCATGTTTATAAATATCTGAAGGGTGAGTGTCAGGAGGATGGAGCCAGGCTCTTCTCAGTGGTGTCCAGTGATAGGACAAGGGGCAGTGGGTGTGAGCTGGAACACAGGAGGTTCTGCTGGAATTTGAGAAATAACTTCTTTATGGTGAGGGTGCCAGAGCCCTGGGACAGGCTGCCTAGGGAGGGTGTGGAGTCTCCTTCACTGGAGACATTCAAGACCCACCTGGACACCTTCCTGTGTGAACTCATCTGGGTGTTCCTGCTCCGGCAGGGGGATTGGACTGGATGAGCTTTCGAGGTCCCTTCCAACCCCTGACACTCTGTGATTCTGTGAGATGTGAGCTCAGTATTTGCCACCACCACACTACCACGGTTTCAGATGCTGCCTTGGTGCAAAGCCTGTAGAGCTCCTGCTCTTCCAGATGGATTCACCCTTTGTGTCATTATTCTGTCTTCACCTTTGCCAGATGATTCAGAATAACAGTAGCTTCTTGGCAGATGTTCCACATGGAAGGGATCCACAAACCTAACAGTCCTGTCTTCTTTTGTCTTGGCAAATTTTTTATGTCCATAGAAGAAGTAATTGTTGAATAGTTCATTAGAATAGTTCATTATGGAAGTGTTCTCCACTGGGCTGATTTTTACAGTATTAAATTAGTTCTTCCATTAGTTCTTCCACACAAAATGCAGCACAAGTCCTGACTGATGTGGCCACTGGAATCTCACTTTGGCTCTCCAGCTCTAAGTGCCTATTTTTTTAACCACAGATACGTTTCCTGTGTCCTTGGATGTCCCTATGAAGGGAAGATTTCTGCAGCTAAAGTTGCAGAGGTGAGTTCATCATAAATACAGCCAGAATGTCTGGGAGGTTTTTGGCTCCTTTTTATGGATGTGAATTGAGCACTGGGGGCTGGAGGATGTGTCAAACCATTGAACTGAGGACTGGAGGAGGTTACAGCTAGCTGGAATGGATGGGGGAGTTCAGGGAGAGGACTCTGTTGTCCCCAAGGCTGTTGTGCTCCAGAGAAGCATGCTCTGATTCTTATGTATGGTGGGCCTGCTGCTCTGGGGAAAGCCATGACAGAGCTGCCTTTTCAGCAGATATCTTGGCTTTTGGGCAGGTCTCCAAGAAGATGTACTCGATGGGATGCTACGAGATCTCCCTGGGTGACACCATTGGCATTGGGACCCCGGGGAGCATGAAGGAGATGCTGACAGCAGTCATGAAAGAGGTGCCGGTTGGGGCTCTTGCTGTTCACTGCCACGATACCTATGGGCAAGCTCTTGCCAACATCTTGGTAGCACTTCAGGTAAGATACCTGAAAGGGGCTTACAAGGAAGCTAGGGAGGGACTTTTTATAGGGGCAGTTAATGACAGAACAAGGGGTGATGGCTTTAAACTGGCAGAGGGGAGATGGAGATGAGATGTGAGGAAGAAATTCTTTGGTGTGAGGGTGGTGAGACCCTGGCCCAGGTTGGCCAGAGAAGCTGTGGCTGCTCCTCCCTGGAAGTGTTCTCAGCCAGGTTGGATGAGGCTTTGAGCAACCTGGTCTGGTGGAAGGTGTCCCTGCTGCTGGCAGGGGGGTTGGACTGGATGAGCTTTGAGGTCCCTTCCCACCCAAACCAGGCTGGGATTCCATGATTCTTGCTTTGCAGCATCACATCCCTCCTCAGGGTTGTTTTGTGCTTGTTTGTGAACCGCAGATTTGAGGAGCAGGACCCCAGTTTGTCTTTTCAGAGGAGTTTACCGAGTGCTTTTGTTGGCAGATGGGTGTGAGCGTGGTTGATGCTTCCGTCGCCGGCCTTGGAGGTTGCCCTTACGCCCGAGGAGCTTCGGGGAACGTTGCTACGGAGGACTTGGTGTACATGCTGCACGGGCTGGGCGTCCACACGGTGAGCTCGGGCAGCCTGTGCCTGCAGCAGCCCAGCCTCAGGGGGTTCACAGCTCGGCTTGGGGAGCCCGAGGGCAGCGGGTGCAGCCGCAGGGTCACGGCTCTGCCGTGCGGGTCAGCCAGGCTGTGCCCAGCGGCCTCATCCCACTGTTGCCCTCCCCTCTGTCTGTTGCCCTCCCCTCTGTCTGTTGCCCTCCCCTCTGTCTGTTGCCCTCCCCTCTGTCTGTTGCCCTCCCCTCTGTCTGTTGCCCTCCCCTCTGTCTGTTGCCCTCCCCTCTGTCTGTTGCCCTCCCCTCTCTCTGTTGCCCTCCCCTCTCTCTGTTGCCCTCCCCTCTCAGCGCTCTGTGATTTAACCCTCGCTCTCAGAATCGCCCTAGAGACCCACAGGCGCTCAGTGCCTCCCTCAGGTGCCCTTCAGGCTCCCTCACTCCCCTGCAGGCTCTCCCAGTTGTTACTGGGCAGCTTTATGTGGCAGAACTGGTACCAGTGCGTGTCATTCTCTTTTCTTCCCCGTGCAGGGGGTGGATCTGCAGAAGCTGATGGACACAGGCACTTTTATTTGCAATGCTCTCAACAGAAGAACCAACTCCAAAGTGGCTCAGGCCTCTTGCAGACTGTGATACTGAATCCAGTTTCTCCTTGGATCAAGAAGAAAGCAAGGACCTGGCATTGGCCAGGTTTCCCCTCTGATCTTCAGTGCTCCTTCCACGCTGAGCACTTCAGAAGCAATGCAGAATCCACCAGAATCTATGAAGAAATGATAAAAAACAGGAATATTCTACCCAACCTTGAGGCTGTTAGCCCTTTGCCTTAGAGAAGGGAGGACGTGGATGGTGTCCAGCACCAGCTCAGAACAACGTCTGGTAACTTCTACCTCAAGAATGTGTTGCCATAAACTACCAGCAAAGGATGAACCAGAACTTTCCCAGTTAGAGCACTTCTCCAGGTCAGGTTTGACTCTTCCTCCCTTCTGTTTCCTCACTACAAATGTTAAGACTGAAATCAAAAGGCTCCACTTTGTAATTCAAGCATCAAGGGGCGGCCTTGGACCTTCTGTCTTAGCGTTTAGGGATGGTGATGAAGGACTGTATCTGTTGTAAGATACTTGTAAGGAATAAGAGTAATAAACACATTATTTAATATTCTCCATTATTACAAATTGGGTTTAACTAAACCAGATAAAGAGCTTTTGCTGCTGGTTTGGTTCCAGGCACTCAAGTGTGGAAATACCACATCATGGTGGGCTGTGGCAGCGGGAAACACGTTTATTCTGTACCCCCAGGTAGGCAGATCCTGGGGAAATCTCCCCAAATCTATGGAAAATAATGTATTTAAGGGGCAAGTGCAGAGACCCCGGGGGGAGCTGCTTTGTAGCTGTGTGCTGCGTACGGGACCCTCCCTCCGGGTCTCTCCCCCTCCCTTCAAGAAGCTGTAACAGTGAAATAAACCGGGACGCTGAAATGAGCTGGAATCGGTGAATAAACCGGACACTGAAATGAGCTGGAATCGGTGAATCAATGGGTGGGTTTGAGCCCGGGGCTCAGTGAACTCCTCCCGCCGCCAGGTGGCGCTGAAGGGCCGGGCGCTCACCTTGGCTCCGCCCTCTCTCCCCGCGCGCCAATGGCCGCCCTCTATTGACGCTGATCCCGCCCCTGAAGGGCGTGGTCAGTCCCCGGCGCATGCGCACCCTGCGGTGTTTTGTCCCCGCTGCGGCCCCGTAGCGGCGCTGACACGTTTCCATGGGAGAGCGGTGGCGCGTGGCACGGCGCGGGGCGTGGCCTGGTCTTAAAGGGGCCGCACCCGGTGCGGGAGCGGAGTGAGCGGAGCGGCGGGAGCGGAGCGGCGGGTGAGTGACCGGGGGGAGTGCGGGGAGCCGGGGCGGGGGGAGCTGCTGCCGTGCCCGGCCGTTACCTGCGGGGAGGGGGCAGCTCCCGGGGCTCCGGCCCCTGAGGTAAACCAGCCCCGCAGGGACCCCACAGCCCCGCAGGGATCCCCCAGCCCCGCAGGCAGCCCCGGTCCCGGCTCCTCCGGTAACTGCCGACCCCAGACCCAGGGGTAACTGCAGCCTCCCAGGTACCCCTGTCCCTGGCTGTGCCACCTCCGTGTCCTGTCCCGCAGGTCCCCGCCCTGTCCCGCTCTCTGCTCAGCCGCCCGGTGAAATGATTTCGGGTTTCCGGGCCTCCCCTGCCTGGCTCGGGCTCCGGCCTCCCTTGGAGCTGCCCTCGCTGGCTGCCCTGGGGCCGGCAGCACACACAGGGTTGGGCAGTTTGACGGTTCAGTTTGGTTTTCAGCCCAAAATGCAGCAGCTCTGAGAGTGACTAAAGTCACCCCGGGAGGAAACTTTCCCGGTGCTGCCCCCAGGTACCCTGGGGTGACAGAGGATTCTCCCTCCTGCCCACCCAGCAGCTCCCGGGGACGGACGCCTTCATCCAGGTCTCCAGGTTGTGTGTGTCCTGGTTCTCGGCTGGGACAGAGCCCACCACCTTCTTAGTGACCCCACCACAGTCTGCCAGCGAATGTCCCCATGGCCTGCAGTGACCCAGTGCCCAGCTGTGTCACTGTGAGGGTGACAGGACCCTGGGCCAGGCTGCCCAGAGAGGCTGTGGAGTCTCCATCTCTGGAGATGTTCAAACCCACCTGGATGGGGTCCTGTGCAACCTGGTGTAGGGAACCTGCTGGGGCAGGGGGGTTGGACTGGATGATCCCAGAGGTCCCTTCCAACCCCACCAGTCTGTGGTGCTGTGTGGTGCCCACCTTCCTGGGAAGCTGGAGGGAGTGCTGGGATTGTGGTAGAGCTGGAATTAAAAATGGGGAATGGGGGGAAGAGGACAGAGCTGATGCCCTTTTCGGAGACCACCCAAGTTAATGCCATTAGGTGATTCCCTGCCCTTGTGCTAAGGGCGAATTAGCCTGAGGGATTGGTGCTGGAGGGTGTGGGTGACACCAGGATCTTGACTGGATTTAACTGTAGGAGGGTGTAGAGAGGCAGGTGTGGGTCTTTTCTCCCAGGTAACTGGTGACAGAACAAGAGGAAATGGCCTCAAGTTGCACCAAGGGAGGTTCAGGCTGGATATCAGGAAAAAAATTATTCACTGAAGGGTTCTGAGGCACTGGAAGGGGCTGCCCAGGGAGGTGGTTGAGTCCCCATCCCTGGAGGTGTTTATCAGACAGGTAGATGAGGTGCTCAGAGATCTGGTTTAGCAGAGGACAGGTACAGTTGGACTCGATGATCTCCAAGGTCTTTTCCAAGCAGGAGATCCTGTGGTTCTAACAGGAAGAAGAAGGGTTTTCCTCCCTAGTGTGACGGGTGTCAGACAAACCCTCCCTGTCCTGTAGGTGTGAACCACGTCAGCCACTCGCCCAGCCCGTTCCTGTCCGGATGCAGTCCCCAGGGAGTGCCCAGAGGCAGTGCTGACGTGACAGTGTCCAGGTGCTGCCCCTCCTGGGGCCCCTGCCTGTTGTACCCACCCTCACACGGAGCTCTGACAGACCTGTCCTCCCCAGGCCTCTCCTCCCCAGGCAGCCATGGCAGAGAAGGTCCTGGTGACCGGCGGAGCTGGCTACATCGGCAGTCACTGTGTGCTGGAGCTGGTGGAGGCTGGCTACGTCCCTGTGGTCATAGACAACTTTCACAATGCCATCCGAGGTACAGAGAGCCTTCAGCCCTCTCCAGGCAAGGGGCTTGGCCGCTCTGAGCCTGTGCCAGGATCTCCAGTTATCCCAGTGCCTCACCACTTCCACCTCCCCAGGGCCAGACGCGCTCCCCGAGAGCCTCCGGCGTGTGCAGGAGATCGTGCACCAGCCCATCCTCTTCCAGGAGCTGGATATCACCGACAAGGCAGCGCTGCAGGAGCTCTTCAGTAAGGTGAGAGCAGGAGCTGGGAGCTCTTTGTGCTGGGAGGGAGATGTAAATGGGCAGGAGCTGAGCGGGGAGGACAGTGCTGAGGAAATGCTGTGACCAGCAAATGTTCCTCTGGGCCATGGAGACCACACAGGCTGGCTGAGAAAAACTCCTGAGGAGAATTCTGGCTGGTTTCTGTTTGGAGCTTGTGTCTCCTGTGCTGTGGCACTGACACTGAACTCTTGCCCCCTGTGCAGCACCGTTTCTCAGCCGTGATGCACCTGGCGGGGCTGAAGGCAGTGGGGGAGTCTGTGCAGAAGCCTCTGGAGTATTACAGGGTGAACCTCACCGGGACCATCCAGCTGCTGGAGGTGAGCAGGGCAGGAGGCTGCACGATGCTGGGTGTGATCCTGCTCTGGGGTGGCTGTGCTGGTGAGGAGCCTGGTCCCTGTGGTGCTCCCCAGGCCCTGTCCCAGGGGTGCCTGTGTGGTGGGAGCTGCTCCCTGGGGAGGACCGAGCTGTGCAGCTGAGCTGGAGGGCGCAGAGCTCGCTGGCTCAGTGGCTGTCTCTCCTCCCCAGACCATGAAAGCCCATGGTGTGAGGAACATCGTGTTCAGCAGCTCTGCCACCGTCTATGGAGACCCCAGGTACCTGCCCCTGGACGAGAACCACCCGGCTGGAGGCTGCACCAACCCCTACGGCAAATCCAAGTACTTCATCGAAGAGATGATTCAAGATCTCTGCAAAGCAGAGAAGGTGAGGAGCTGCCCCAGGGTGTGCAGGGCTGGGAACTGAGATCCCTTCCCACTGGAGCACTCTGGGGTGACCAGGCAGGGCCATGCAGCGCTGCCCCCTCCCCAGGCAGCCACCTTTGTGTCTCCCCAGGACTGGAACGCCGTTCTGCTGCGCTATTTCAACCCCATCGGTGCTCACGAGTCGGGCATGATTGGAGAAGATCCTCAGGGGATCCCAAACAACCTCATGCCCTACGTGGCACAGGTACTGCCCCTGCTGCAGCTCCTGAGGACCCCTGGGCTGGCTGTGCCTGGGTGGGGCAGAGGCTGACGGTGCTCTCCTGGGCTTGTCCCCCGGTGCAGGTGGCAGTGGGACGCCGAGAATTCCTGAGTGTGTTTGGGAACGACTACAAGACGGCTGATGGAACTGGTATGTCACAGAATGGGGGGAGCAGAGCCACCCTGTCCCCAGGGGCAGCCAGTGCAGCTCCCCAGCAAAGCCACACTCCAGGCAGGGGGGGATTTGCACTCACCCTGTGTCCCTGCAGGTGTCAGGGATTACATCCACGTCGTGGATTTGGCCAAGGGCCACATCGCTGCTTTGAAGAAGCTCAAGGAGAACTGTGGCTGCAAGGTACCAAGAGGGTTGGTGTTGGGGCTGTGGTCAGCCCTGCCAGGGCTGTGGGCTTGGGCCAGGCTCTTGCAGCCCTAGGGAAGCTAAAGGGCACCTGGCTCTTCTCCCCATGCAAAAAAAACCTGTCCCATGTTCCTCATCCTCCTCCCAGATCTACAACCTGGGCACAGGCACCGGCTACTCCGTCCTGCAGATGGTCCAGGCCATGGAGAAAGCCTCAGGGAGGGAGGTAAGGTCTAACCTGCAGGGCCACGGGCAGAGCACCAGCTGCTCCCACGTGGCCACCCCTCACCACCCCAAACTGTCACTGCTATAGCAGCCCCTGTGCCTGTGGCTGCAGCAGCCACTGGTGCTGCTCTGCCAGCTCCTGGGCCTCGGATGAGTCCCCTTTGCTGGGAGCCAGGAGCACCCAGAGCCCCGGTGCTGCTCTCTCTGCAGATCAAGTACAAGATCGCGGGCCGGCGGGAGGGAGACGTGGCCTCCTGCTACGCCAACCCGGCGCTGGCCGAGCAGGAGCTGGGCTGGAAAGCTGCCTTTGGCCTGGACAAGATGTGTAAGAGCATCCCTCTCCCTGGCACACCGTGTGCCACCAGCTGCCCCTCTCCTGGCCCACCCCTCACCGCCCCTCTCTCCCTGTTGCAGGTGAGGACCTGTGGCGGTGGCAGCTGCAGAATCCCACAGGCTTCAGCAAGAACTGAGCTCTGGGCCAGCCCTGCCTGCCTCCCCCTGCAGCCAGGATCATCCCTGGGGCAGTTCCAGCTCCCCCTCCTGCCTCTTGCATGGGGCAGGAAGGCTGGAGCAGCCCCAGCCTCTCTACTCCTCATCCTCCCACGTCCTTTGCATCTCATAGAGCAGAAACACAAGGGCACAGAGCTCAGCTTTGACATCCAGGGCACAAAACCTTCTCGGAGGAATGCCCAGGTGCTGGTGTCAGCCTCAACAGGGAGAAGGTGCTTGGCTGGATCCTGGAGCTGCTCCTGGGACCTCTGTGTGCCCTGGGAAGTGGCCCCATCCAGCCCTCAAACACCCGAGTCCTGCTGAGCCCAAACTGCAGAGGAAACCTCCCCTTCCCTGCTGCACCTGGGGAGCAGAGAAGGTTCCTGGTCCCTGGGGGAGGCTGGGGCACCCGCTGCCCCCTGCCCTGGGCACAGAGATGGCTGCTGAGCACCTACCTCATGGCCCCAGGAGGGGGGACCATGAGGGACTGGTCACATCCTAAGGCTACCAGGGCTCATGACCCCAATCCAGCTCCCTTTTCTTTTCCCCTGCACCCCCAGTGTGGTTTTGGGGACCAAACCTCATCTCCCACGTGCTCCTGCTGAGCCAGAGGAGCCCTTGTCCATGGCTGAGCCTCACCTGGCTGCCTGCAGCCCCTCACTGCCTTTAGACGTGGCCGGTGCCTGGTTTTGCTTCCCTCATCACGCTGCCAAAGGCTGCCCAGGAGCAGGCTCTGGCTCTGCCCCGCTGTCACACACTGGGCCTGTTTGTTACTGGCAGCTTGAACGGTTTCCTTAGACCAGCGGTGACGCAGCCAGGCCAGTTTGCTGTCAGCTGGATTAATAACTTATGCTACTAAATTATGAATTGAGCTTTTGATTTGTTTTTAAATAAACTTTCTTACTTTCTAAGTGGCAGCTCTGTTCTGTTTTATCCTCAGCTGGAGCTGCTGCCCCCAGAAACAGCACCCTGGGGCCTCGTAACCTCCATTCCAGAGGTGCTGACAGAGCTTCCTCCCCGCCTGTGAATGATTCCAGCTCAGCTCTGGGAGAGGTTTACAATTTATTTAACCTTTTTTTTTTTTTTTTCCCTGTCTCTGTGGAACACACACACAAAAACCCCCAAACATTTACAAGGAAGACAAAAAAAGAGAGGAAAAAAAAAAAAAAACAAACCCAAAATGAAACCAAAAAGCTGTATTGAGGAATGGAGAGAAGCCGTTCTCCCTCCTGGGTTGTCAGCACAGCCCCAGCCAGGCCCGTGCTGCTCAGGGGGAGAGCGAGCAGGAATGCTCTGCGAAGGGGCCAGCGTGGCCACCTGCACCATGCCCAAGGATGGCCACAAGTCCCAGGCCCCCACTGGCCCCCACTAAGCACACAGTTCCAGTTCACAGTCAAAGAGGTCGGTCTGTCTGTCTGCCAGCCCTCAGGGAACCTGCTGGGAGCTGCATTCCCGTCCCAGCCAGCCCCTCACCCCCCACCCCAGCCGAGCGCAGGGAGGGGAGGACACAGCAGCTTGAAAACAGACAGAGTAGAAGAAAACAGCAGGACTGAACCCCAAGCAAGGAGAAGAGCCAGGCTCCCCACAAAAGCCAGCAGCAGGTTTGCTGGTTTAAGATTTCCTAAATGGGGGAAAAAAGAAATAATCCCAAACCCCAACCCAAAACAACCCCAGACCCCACCCGAGGACGGGTCTGACAGATCTGGCTCTGCAGAGCGGGTTATTGCTTTGCACATCCCAGCGGGGAGGGCACGGCTGGAGCAGAGCACTGAGCCCCTCGCCTGCCCCCCAGAGCAGCCCTCACCCTCGAGGAGGTGCCAGCCCTGGCACTGCCAGCGTGGCCACAGCTGGCTACTGGCCACAGGGCACTGAGCAGAGGGGCCAGCCAGGGCATCGACCCACATAGAGCTGGAGCACTGGGAGGGAGTGACAGCCCTGAGGCTGGGTTATGGCAGGTTTTGTGGTGGTTGGTTTGGGTTTTTTTTGTAAAAGACATGGACAGCTCCAGCCTGGAAGGTCCCAGCAGTGCTGTGGGCTCAGCCCATGGAGGAGAGGCGAGGAGAAGGGCAGCGCTGCTCAACAGCAAGTGCCCTCAGCCCACTGGGGAGGGGTGGCCAGGAGCCCACCTGTGGAGGAGACATTTGGGGAACCTGTGCCCCCAGGGAAACCTGTGATTGTACCCAAAAAAACCAACAGAGCCCGCAGCCCTGGCCCTGGGGAGCACAGAGACCCCTGTGCTGCCCCACAAGACGGGGCACAGTGGCACCCGGGCGTTAGATGCTGGTGAGATGATGGCTGGGAGCAAACCTGCTGCCTCTTGCTGTGCCAGGAGCCATCCCTGGGGGCCAAGGGCCTCTCCTCACCTCTCCTCTCCCTCCCTGAGCCAGCCCGAGTCCAAAGGGAAGGAGAAGTAGCAGCAAGAGAGACGTTCAGGACCGGGCCAGCACCGGGTGGGCTCCGTGGCAAAGCCATTCGGATGCCGGCAGCGCTCTGGGGCTCTGAGAACCTCTGGGACTCCCCGCCGGGCTGAGGAAGAGATTGTAAAAGCAACGAGAGGAGGAGGAAGGAGGTGATTATCTGGAGGGGGGCAGAGCTGCTCCAAGCCGAGGGCTGAGGCTGCTGGAGCACGGGAGGAGCCCACCGGGGAGTGTGCGTGTGCGACAGGGCCGGGGCCGGGCCCCGTGCGAGGAGGCGCAGGAGCCGCGCGGACGCCTCCCTGCCGGCCCCAGGGGGACGGGGCAGCCTTTGGCGGTACCAGCCCAGAGCAGAACCTCTCGCTGGGGCCTTGAGGTGTTCGCAGGAGAGTCCCGGGTTCCTAAGCTCTGATTGAAAACCCGTGAGTCGCCTGAGTGGGAGCCGAGAGCCGCTGCAGAGAGCCTGGGCCAAGGGCAGGGGAGGAGCAGGGGCTGCTCTGAGCCCAGGAGGACTCTGGAGGGTGCCCCAGCCCCGCCCTGTGCCCGCCCCGCTCCTCCCGCCGCACGGGACACGTCCCACCCACCCCTAATACTGTTACAAGAAAAAAAACCTAAACCCAACAAAAGAACCTCGCCCATGCCAGACCCACACACCGCGGTGCCTGAGCGGAGCCGCGGGGATGGCGACCTCCACGGAACCCGCTCAGAGCAAGAGGAGGAGAGAAAAGGCCGCTCCAAGACTCGCCTTAGACAGCTCCAGTCTCAGCTCCGAGGGGCATCCCCAGCCGGAGGACGCGGTGCGAGGAGACGGGGAGAGGCAGGGGCCGGGGTGCAGCGGGAGGTGCAGGGGGTGCCATGGCTTCCGTCTGCAGCGGGCGGGGTCACAGGGGAGGGGATCAGCGGCTGCCACCTCGGCGTCCTTCCCTGCAACAGTCTCGAGTGGCTCCGCTCAGATCCGGGGCAGCAGCTTCTCGATGAACTCCTTCACTGCCATCATCTCCTGCAGAGAGCACGGAGCCTGTCACCCCAGGGCTCCCCAGGGGCCGTGCACGGTCCCAGGTGTGGGGGACAAGGACTGTGCAGCCACCGGAGCAAATCGGGGGATAAACACGTCCTGTGTGTTCCGGGCTCAGCCTGACCATGCTGGGGTCGGTCCCCAAGGCAAGCCCAGCTTCTCCCAGCCCTGTCCCCTCTCTCTGTCCCGAGGCACTGACCTGAGGACAGGAACTGTGCATCACACCAGGGTAGGTTTTGAACTGGACCTTGGTGGGGGTGACGACAGATTTCAGCTTCTCGGCAGTGAGGGCCCCGAAGCGGACGGGGATCATGGGGTCCATCTCCCCGTGGCACTGCAGGATGGCAATGTCCTTGTTCACGCCGTTATTCGCTGCCTGCAGCGAGGAAGGAAGAGCTCAGGGGTGCCCAGGAGAGGGGATCCCCAGTGGGGAATGGGGCAGGGGCTTTATCTGCATCCCCATGAGCACCACCTGGCAGCTCCCCTGCTAAACAGGGATGTGGCAGAGCTGCTCACGCAGCCACCCAACACCTTTGCTGCCAGCAGGAGTGAGCTGCTGCCCGGGGAGCAGGAGGAGGCTTGGGGAGCAGATCAGCTCACAGATGCTCACACCAGATCGGAGGCAGAGCCCTGATTCCTCCTGTGCCCTCACCTGCCCCAGGCCCCAGGAGCCAGAGTGTGGGATTAAGCCCCCACCACAGGCACCTCATGCCTCCAGCAGTCCCAGGCTCACACTGCAGTGAGCTCCAGAGGGGAAAATCCACCCCCACTGACCCTCCCTGTGGACACACAGAGCTACAGCAGCTCAGGGTACCTGTGGGAAGGCCTTGTGCAGCGGGAGCCAGCAGCTGAGCGCCACGATGCCGGCCAGCTGGTGCTGGCAGGTGAGAGCTGTGTACAGCGACAAGGCACCGCCCTACAGCAGGTGAGGAAGGTCTGTTAGTGCCACGGGGGGAGGATCCACAGTCCTGGGCCACCCACCCACCTCCCTGCCACAGATGCTCCCTTTGAGGGGAAAGAAGGAACCCAACACTCATCCTGCTCCAGCTCAGCTCAGCTCACCTGTGAGAAGCCCCCCAGGATGATGCGGTTGGGTGGGATCCCGTTCTTCATCTCATGCTCAATAATTGCTTTAACTGGAAGAAGACAGGGAAATGGGTCAGTGAAAGGAGGGGAGGCTGAAGAGCAGCACCTGAGACCTGAGGGTGCCCACAGGACACTCAGCACCTCAGGGAGAAGCAGGTGCCAGAGGGACTGAATGCACTTGGCTTCAGCCAGGGAGAAGGTGGGCTGGGATCCCAGAAGAAAAGAAAAGGGAAGGAGAGGTGGAAGGAAGACATCTGCTCTGGTCCCAGTGAGGGAGGGGCACATAGGAGCTCAGCACTTCCCCTCCCCAAAATTTCTTACTGTTTTCTGCAGCTTTCTTGATCCCAGCTTCATCCTCAGGTGCATCTGGGGTCAATCCCATCAGATCAAACCTGGGAGAAAAAGCAGAGTCACCACAAACCTCTCCTGGCACCCATGGTGTGGGGAGGTGGGAGCTGGGTGTGCTCTGCCCTTCCCCTGACTCCTACAGGGCAGTGGATTTTGGCTCTTCAATCCCCCCATCCCTCTCACTCCCCAAAATACACCCTCAAAAGGGTCCCACCCTCCCCTGCCACCCAGAGCACTGACCAGGAGGGCATCACCATCTTCATGTTGAGGGTCACGGGGATCCGGGGCCTGTGGAGAAAACAGTTCGGGTGGTTTAGTGCAAGTGTGAGAGAAGCCAAGGCAAGGGGAGCAGGGTGACCAGCCCCCAGCTGCAGGACACCTCTCCTAAGGGACAACAGCAGGTTGGTGACACCAGCCTGGGGGCTGCGAGGTGACCCCAGGGATCATCCATGAGCTCTGAGCAGATCCTGGCTGAGCTGGCAGCTCCAGGGCGTTGCCAAGCAGCTGGGCTGGGGAGGAGAGCACAGCACCTGAGTCCCTCTCCTGTTTGCTGCTGCTGAGCCAGGAGATGCTGAGGGAGCAGCTGCCTCTGCTGCTGAGATGGGACACCAGGAAGCCAAGGCCCTGCTGCCAGGGACGCTGCTGCGGGGGAGCTCGCCCAGCCTGGTGAGTGCCCTCCTGCCAGGGCTGCTATCAACACCTCAGGGAGCATTTCCTTCTGTCCTTCTGAACTATCCTTGTCTGCTGAGCCCTTTCCTGCCCGTTCAGGGGGACAGGGAAGGAGCTCCAGTGCTTTTGGCTTTCACTGCAGCCATCAGGGAGAGGCAGAGGACAGGACAGGGGAGAAAACAGACTCAGAGCAGCAGCTCCTGCGCTGATCAGCTCTGTGGGGAACCACTTTCCCTGCAGGCAGAAAATGTCAGGGCTGGAGCTCTGGATGAACTGGCCACAGCAGGGAGCCAGCCTCACTGCACAGCCCTGCAGGAAGGTCAGGTCAGGGAGCTGCTTGAGAGAGTCCAGCACAGAGCCACCAAGGTGATGAAGGGAGTGGAGCATCTCCCTGATGAGGAAAGGCTGAGGGAGCTGGGGCTCTTTAACTTGGAGGAGGCTGAGGGGGGACCTCATTAATGTTGATCAATATCTGAAGGGTGAGTGTCAGGAGGATGGGGCCAGGCTCTTCACAGTGGTGTCCAGTGATAGGACAAGGGGCAATGGGTGTGAGCTGGAGCACAGGAGGTTCTGCTTAAATTTGAGAAGGAACTTCTTTCCTGTGAGGGTGCCAGAGCCCTGGGACAGGCTGCCCAGGGAGGGTGTGGAGTCTCCTTCTCTGGAGACATTCAAGACCCGCCTGGATGCCTTCCTGTGTGATCTCATCTGGGTGATCCTGCTCCAGCAGGGGGGTTGGACTGGATGAGCTTTCGAGGTCCCTTCCAATCTCTGACACTCTGTGATTCTGTCACCTCCCCAAACAGTCTGGGCAGCGGGCAGCAGCGCCACAGCCCACCCAGGCCCCCCGAGGCCCCTCCCGACGGCACTTACGCGTGAGGGCAAATGTACTTCACGTAGGGGAGGCGGATGGAGGAGAGAGCGTCAGCCCAGCTGTGCCTGGGGAGAGAGCAGAGCAGGGAGTTCCAGGCTTGCCTTAGTGTTTTGGAGGATGCTGCTGAGGATGAGGGATTTCCCTCAAGGACAGGTTTTCTCCAACGCTGCTGATTTCCCACCCCAGGGTTATTTTACCAGGTCCTGCCCACTCCAGCAGCCTGAATCCCACCGTGAATCCCGGCACCGATCTCTGCGGCAGGGCAAAGCCCCGCAGCTGGAGGGGGGGGAGCTGCTCAGTCCCAAGCTGCCACAAACCATTAATTCCAGGAATTTAGACAGAGCATATGATTCCAGTGGAAAACAAGCCAGTGATCCTACCTCCTTCCCCATAGTCCCAAAGAAGCCCTCAGGCAATGGTATATATAGCATTTAAATTGGTTTACCCCATGATCTTCTAAATTTCACCACCTGCTATTAGTTACTTACCAAGCCCTCATAACTTACAGGTTTAACTATTTCACCCCCTTTTCAACCTCTAATCTGTCATCTTAATCCTGTTGTCTGTTCTAGAAACAACCTTTCTGAATTAATTCCTTTCTTATTTTACATCTATGACTATTTGATAATTCTCATCCCAGTCCAACTGAATACCTCGTGTGAAAAGGAAGACTTCAGCTTAAAATTTACTCTGTTGCAAGGCACGAGGGAGAATCTCCTGTGCAGGGAGAAGCCTCTTCTTACTGCTGTATCACACTGACCTTGCACATTAGAGAAACACACTCACATAGACACAACCCAACTCCCAAGGACTGGAAGAACCGCAGTGCTTATCTGCTTGCCTTAAAGAAAGCAGAAAATCAAACCCGCAGGAGGCAGGGGGCTGCCAGGCTGCTGGGATCATAAATATTCAAGTGCAGACAGCTGCTGGGCAGCAATTCCCTGTGAGGGTGGCGCAGACACGGCCATCAGACCGAGCTCAAAGCCCCAGACACAGCTTGGAGCTGCCCCTGGGGAGAGCAGCACCAGCGCTCGCTCGCAGCGAACGGCCAGGCCCAGGCTTGTGTTCAGCAAACCACACGTCACAGCCAGAGCCGGCTCCAGGAACACTCACCCCGTGTCTCCAAGGCCGTGTAAGAAAATGACCTGTTAAATTAAGCAGAAAAACAAAAGAATTAGCCGGTGTGACAGCCAGTGCTCTGGGAGAGAGGCAGGGCTGGGCTCGCAGGGAAGCGGCAAAAGGCCACTTAGTCACTAACGAGCCTCAAACAGGCAGAAATTAACCGATGCCAGTGACACATCTCTGCAGCTCTGAGCGTGAGGGATGGGTGGCACAGGCACGTCATCGTCACCATGCCACAGAGCCTGCTGTCAGGGCCAGGTCTGGGGACGCTGTCGATCCCTCGGCTGCCCAGCGTAGCAGAGGGCCAGGGAGCGAGGGACCGTCCTGCCAGGCTGCGTGGCACCACGCTGAGCGGAGGCTGAGCCTGCCAAGGACTCACAAAACATCCCCACAGGCTTTTCATCTGAGGCTGGAGCAGCCCCTAAGCAACGGGGAGCAGAGGGAAGGCAGCCTGTGGGGCACCAGGGAACAACAGAGGATTTTCTTTGGGAGATTTGCTTTTAAAAGCTTAAAGAACCAAATCAGATCCAACTCCCACTGACTTCCCTGTAGATCTGACCTAGCTGTGAGGCTGTGCCTGTGCTTCCATGCTGGACTGAGCACCAGAAACAACCAGCCCAGCCCAAAGGACAATTACTTCTCCCCAGCAAGACCAGACTTTGCTGGTCCTGCATCCCCTCTGACGCCCCAAGATGTGAAGGGCTGAGGGGTAACAGGCTCAGCTCAGGGCTCCTCCGAACCCCAGGGGAGCAGCTTCATAACTGCAACGCTGCTAAAAGGGGGGAAGCAGGTGAGGCAGGAGGGACCCAGCCCTTACCGCGGCAGTCTCCCGCTCTGCCCCTGAGACAGTCACTGCGTCAGCCAGGAGGGGGACAGACATGTTGTTACCACACATACACTGAGAGGGACTCGGACACTGGCACCTGCAGGACAAAGGGACAAAAGTCAGGCAGGAAAATAACCCCCTCTCTCCCCTATTTGCTCCAGAGAGATCAGCTCTTTGAGGGGGGAAAATTAAAGACTATGGGAAGGCTTTGATGTTGAAGCCCTGGGGACAGCCCCACTCCATCCCTGGCCTGGCAGAGCCGGAGAGCCAGGAAGCAGCGAACACTTCCCACGCGGCAGCAGCAGACGCGTGTGAGCGGGGATAGGCGCGGGGGGCGGTGGCAGCGTTAAAATTAGCTCTTTCTGTTCCACCTCAAAGCCAGAGTTATTTCTGTGAGTGTAAGGACGTGGGCAGAGGGTGGCTGGGCAGCACACAGCCTCAGCATCCCCTCCTGGCTGCTGGAGGAGCCGAGGAAAAGCCTGACCCACATCTGCTCCGACGGGCGAGCAGGAAGTGCCGGCGCTCGGCACACAGCGGCATGGGTGTCCCTGCACCAATAAAAGCTCCAGCCCTCTTTTATGGAGCTGTTCAGGGATAAACTGGAGTGTTCAGGGGACCCAGCACCACCCCCCACAGTGAGACCATCCCTGTCCAGCAGGGCCCAGCCAGGGCCACCACCTCTGTCCCCGCCACAAGGGTCTCCTGCCAGCGCGAAGGGCTGGTTGTCACCTCCCGGATCGTGGTCACCTGCGGGGCGGGTGGCTCTGGCAGAGGTGACAGCCCCCACGACACCACCCTCAGCCGTGCCAGTCGATGGGGTTTTGTTCCCAGTCTGGTATAAATCACCAAAATTACCACACCTCACGTGACAGGCCCCAACCTTCGCTCACTGCCCGGGACTAATTAGATCAGAGCTCGTTAACAGCGCTGCCATCATCTCCCAGTCACTGCCAGGAGCAAGATGAGACCCCCACGGTCTGCTTGAGTCTTCCCATCTCCAGCACCATCCCCAGAAGGTTTTGTGATCACCTGAACCCCCTCAAACTCCCGATATCCCAACAGACAACCTTACCCAGCAGAAGCAGCCGCCTCCTCTGCCAGCCTGGGCCAAGACCTGCTCAACTCGTTTCACCAACTGCTCCTCTGCTATTTCCCCGACTCAAATAAAACCACCGGGAACAAACAGCTCCCTGGGTCTGAGGAACCTCAGCAGACACCACAACCCACGTGCTCGTGTGTACTCCAGGGTCAAAACAACCAGCGAGAGGTGAAAAAAAACCAAACCAAACCACCAGCACCTGCCAAAATTCCTGCCAAGAAGAACCATAAATAAAAGCATCTTCCATGAGGGATGGAGATGCTGAAATGAGCTCCCTGAGCAGCCACGGGCGTGGGGTGGTTTTGCTGTATTGACAGAAAGCTGAGGGAAAGGGGAGGTTGGGAGGGTCCTGGACCCCCCTTGGACACCCCCATTTCTCTGGGGTGACTCTGCCCCACTCCTGGGGTATCTACAGGAGGTTCCACAACTGTGAACAGGCACCCGTGTGCCCCGAACACAACCCGGGATGGGTAAAACGCCCAGGACGGGTCTGTGACTCCACAAAAACACCCGAAACGCACAAAAACAGCGACTTTCTCGAGAGCCGGGACCCGCTCGTGCTGTCCCAGCGGCAGCTCCAGAGCGATGCCGGTGGGTGGGAGACCCACGGGCCGGCTGCGGGGTTATGTGTGTCACCGGGAGCGGAGCGAGTCGTTCATTATCTGTTTATTAACGGAACGAGCGGGGCCCAGGCGGGGCGGGGAGGGGGGGAAACGGCCCCGGGGGAAGGCGGGAGGCGGCTGAACCCCATGCCCCCGGTGGGAAGGGCAACGCCGGTTTTTTTCCGTGGAAATGTGTTTTTTTGGGGGGTTTTAGGAGGCGGGAAGGGCCCCCGCGAGGCCACTGGGCGCCGGGGCGGGGGGGGTGGCAGCCCCGTTCCCGGCCCCGCCGCGAGCACGAGGCCGCGGAGCACCGGGAGCCGCCCTGGGCCACCGGCCGGAGCCAGAACCGCGGCGGGTGGTCGGGGGGGGGGGGGGGGAAGCGGGGAAGGGAAACACCACCCCGGGAGCGGAGCCCCGTACCACCGGCCTTTCTAACGGAGCCCCCCACTCGGTTTTACCAACCGGTGACCCACCGTCCCGCTCCCCTCCCCCCCTCCGTTAAACACCGCGGGGAAGGGCCCCCTCAGTCCGCCTCCCCCCCGCCGTCCCCCCGGTGGTACGTCCCGCCCCGCACCTCTCGGCGGGCCCGGCGCGCGCTCTCCTCCCGGCTCCCCCGACGCGCTCCCACCGGAACTTCCGCCCAGCGGGTCGCGAGCGGGTCAGCGCGGCGGAAGTGACGCACGGTCCGGCCCAGCCCCCTCAGGCAGCCATCTTTGTAGTGGAGCCGGACCCGGCGCGGCGGAGGCGGCCACGGCCGGAGCCGGTTAACGGGGCGAGGCTGCGGGAGGCCCCGATCCCCCGTCGTTACCACCGCGGCCCGGCCCGCACCCCCCTTCACGCCTCTGCTGCCGGTGAAGCACCGAGCGCCGCCCCCTCCCCCGGTGACAGTCACAGCGCGGAGCTGTTCCCACTGGGTCACCCCCGCACCCACCAGCCGATGCGGGGAGCGGCTCCACAGCCGGGCTGTGACCCGCCCTGGGGACAGCAATGGGGTGACCAGGCCTCAGCCGCCGCTCTGCACCTCAGCGCGTGTTTTATTGGCAGTCAGAGAAGTAAACGGTACCGGACACGGGGGCCTAACGACCAAGCCTCCCGTGAGGAGACCAGACCTGTGGCCATCTGCAGAACCCAACACACCGCTGCCCCCAGCAGCCGCCTTCACGCAGGCGCTGCACAAACTCTGCTCTCCAAGGCAAAGACCAACACGTAACGCTGATCCCACGCTCCCCAGCGCCTCAGGAAGCTGTTTCTGTCCCTGTCCCTTGTCCGTACGCTTGTGCCAGAACCTTCGGGACGTTCCCTGGCAGCAGTTAGGAGATGAAGTGAGTCTGTGGGGTGATTTGTTCCAACTTGTGATCAGCTGGGTTTGCTGATGCTTCGTAATTGCAGATGGTGACTTCGTGGCGATGAGCCTGAATTAAGATTCAACACGTTAGTCCAGAGGAGAGCAGAGTCCCAGTCCCTGCTAAAACACTCAACTGGCAAGAGCTGAGCCATCTCACAGACTTCATCACGTACCTCTCCCCCCTACTCCCACTTCTTCCTCACTGCTAGAGCTCAAGCTATGAGTTAAAGCCCTTTTTACACCATTAGCAGAGTCCTGCTCATCTCTGCTCTCACCTACCTCTGTCCACTCTCCTTTCAAGCCTATATAAAAAATCTTCGTTGTCTCCGCTCCAAAGTTCTTCGAAAAGTGGATGGAGAGGTGGCAAACGTTGGAGAAACGGGCAATTCTGAAAGAAAACGCACTCTGAAACCGGAGCTGCACGTCCAGGCTGCTGCTCTGCTGCCACCTCCTCCCAGCCCCACACCGTGTGGAGCTCCTGCCCTAATCACAGTCGGAGGTGGGAGCAATTGACTGAGGATGCAGGAGGAGCAGTTTCCCTCACACTGGTGGTGAGTGGGCCAGCAAGAAGCTGTCACTGGGGCCAGGAGCAGCGGACACAACACCAGGATGATTCTGCACCCCAAAAAGTCCTGGATCCCAGGCACAGGCACCACCCCCAGCTCCAGGGAGGTGATTTTCAGATCAGAGCTCTCACCTGACCAGGGCACGCTGGAGCTGGGGGGAGAAACTCTACTCTGGGAAGCTTTGAGATGTAGGGGAAGGAACTGCCCTCTGCTCACACATCAGTGGCAGAGCACAGCTCGTGAGGAGGAGCCCCCTCAGCCCCCCGCCACGTGGGTCCACACCGTACTTGGTGGGGTACTCCAGCTCGCCCGTCAGATCCCGGCTCAGGCTGAAGGTCTGGTCCGGTTCCCTGGCTGTGTCATCAAAGGACATGTGAGGAATGTTCTTGAACCTGGGAAGAGAGGGAGGAAGCCCAGGAAGTTATTAACACACAGGTCAGCTAATTGGTTTCCTCCTATCCATTAGCACTACCGGGATTCTACTCAACAATAAGAAACTGGATTTGTTTTGTCTTCTAAAGGAGAAAATACCAAGGCTACCACAAGGCAAGAACTGCAAAGTACTCAATATTCTTTCTTTTTTATTTTTTTCTTAAAAAAAAAGGCACTATGAGGAAGGATCTCTCTCCCTTCAGGCCACATGGCTCAGCATGGCAGGACCACTGCCAAGAGCCTTACAAACCTCACCTGGCTGCAGGACACTGTCACTTGTGTCCCTCCCTCCATGGCCTGAGTTCCCCCCCGCCCCCAAAGTACAACCCCTCTTGGCCCAGGGATCCTTCAGCAGCCCAGCAGCAGGGCGGCTTCTTCACAGTGTCACAACCCAACGTCCCCTTCCAACCCCAACCAGCGCTGGGTTTCTCTAGAGAAGAGGCAGCAGCAGCCGCGCTCATCGCCCTACGAGTTACAGCCCTGGAGTATCTCAGTGTTAATCAGTGGAGTAACTCAGTGGAGTAACTCTGCTTCCTCCCACACTGTGCACCCACAGCCTGAGAATCACTGTTCTCGTTAGTTCCAAGTCAATCAGGTCAGTTTAAGCTCCAGCAAAGCTAACGTTCATTTCACTCACAGTCTCATCTCCGCTGGATGTGTCCCGTCATCTTCTCCCATCACAATCACTCCTTTTAATTTCACGTTGCCTGTAAACCTGCCCAAAGACACAGAAGTGGTGTTTTTACCGTCATTCTCCCCAGATCAGCCCTGGCTGCAGGAGGACAGAGCTGTGCCTCGTTCTCAGGCTCCTGAAGGTGAAGAACCAGCCCTGCCAGCAGCCAAACCCGTGCCAGAGCCGCTCCGGGGAAGGACTTACGGGATATTAAAGAGCAGCTCCTCGTCATCGTCGCTTTCTACGAACTGTGGGGAGAGAGGAGCAGGTCAGGGCCGGCCCCGGGTGCGCAGGTACGCGCTGTCACACCGTGGGGAACGCAGGGACGGGTGTGGCGGGTCACCTCGGGGCCGGGCGGGGACGCGCAGCAGCACCCCCCCCGCCCCGCCCCGCCCCACCCTACCCTACCCCGCTCAGGCAGCGGCCCCGCTGCAGCCCCCGGTCCCACCTGGGTACGGTCACCGCGCTCCTCCCAAGCGCGGAAGACGAGCGCGCCGCTGCCCTCCCGCCGCTCGTTCAGACACTGCAGCCGCTGCCGGTCGATGCGCAGGTAAAGCCCCCAGGCCGCGCCCCGCTCCCCGCCCGCCGCTGCCTCCTCCCCGCAGCAGCAGCTGCAGCGACCGTGACCGTGCGCCATGGCTGCGCCGCGCCCCGCCCACCGCGCCTGCGCGCTGCTTTAGCCCCGCCCACGGCGGCTTTTAGCCCCGCCTACAGCGTCCTGAGTCCCCTCACCGCGCCTGCGCTGCCGCCGCCCCGCCCATCGCGCCCTGAGGCTCCGCCTATCGCGTCTGTGCAGTACCGTCGCCCCGCCCACTGCGCCATTGGCTCCGCCCACAGCGCGCTGAAGCTCCGCCTGCAGCATATATGGACTGCCACCCACCGCGCCCTCCAGCCCCGCCCACTGCGCCCTGAGGCTCCGCCCACTCACCCGCGCGAAGGGGGCGGGGCTCGGCGCTGCACGTGCTCAGCCTCCGGTCGAGCTGGCTCGTCCCGGGGGAAATCACCCCTGGACAGACCCCGGCCATGGGGGGCTCGGCCCCCGATGGACCCCGGGGAAGGGCGGGTGGCACCAGCAGCACCAGGAAGAGCCCCTGGGGCTCAGACATAGGACTTGTCCCAGCGGGACGGGGCCAGGGAGCTGCACCCTGCCCAGCTGAAGCCCCCGCAGACCCCGTTAGGCTACTGCTGTATTTAACATGCGTTGCTCAGAGACAGAAAAGCACAAGCAGACGTGATCCAGTGTTTGGCTTTTATTGAGACATGATTTTTCCTCTTTTTCATATAACTTATCTAATTAAAATATTCATCTTAATTACCACAAAAAAAGGAACATAGAAAATTGTATATACACAGTTAGGGACCAAAATACAAATGCAAGTCCAAGACATTCCCCCTCCTGCCCATGTTACTCATCCCACCACCAGTGGGGCGGCGAAGGGGGAAGAGGCAGCTCTGCTCAGTTCCTTCGTGTGTAGTGTAGCACAGAAAAATTGCACAAGTATAACACCCTGGGCACCGAGAGACTGGGAAGGGAGCGAGCACTTTCCCCCTAGACTTTGCTTAGTTTGTGTCTCATGGAAAGAACCTTCCTCTCTTCCCAGGAAGGGAGAACCGTTGGCATCAGTCCCAGTGGGACCCTGCTCAGCACAGAGCGGAGTCAGTTCAGACACAGAGTCACATCTAATCCTCTCTGTGCCACCCTACAGCCCAGTGGAGCTAAAATACAGACACAGCTGGCAAAGCCTAGAGCAAAGAGGCTGCTCCGAGAGGGAAGATACGTCACCACGGAACAGCAATGGTTTGTGCAATCCCCACATCTCAGGAGCCAGCTGTAGGATTAATTAAGTGGCAGTTTAGCGGTGCCTAATTGTTCTCTGGCCTCACCCAGATCCTTTGCTCAAGGCTCCATCGATATCAAACTCTGCTTCCCTCCCCTCTGCCTCTACCCCAAATACAGAGGAGAAATAAATGGTAGTACAACGGTCAGCAGAAGATAATATATTGTTATCTAATTAAAAAAAAAAAATACAGCAAAATTAAATACAGCAAAAATGCAAGAGTAAGGAGCCATTATTTTACAGCACAACACACACTGAAATGCTGCACGGTAACATTAAAGCATCTGGGACTGTAACAAACTTACAGCACATGAGAGTCTGAGAACATTTTTCCAAGACCTTCAAAATAAGAAAAGAACAGACCAAAATAAGCTAGAGACAGGTGCTCAGAATGGTCTGAAAAGAAAGAAAAAAGGAGAAAAAAAAAGAAACAAACCAACAG
The DNA here is from genome assembly GCA_907165065.1 of Caprimulgus europaeus. The sequence continues at coordinate 5,064,082 of OU015547.1, forward strand.
GAACCAGAAGCATTGAGGGATTTTTCTAGAGCCCTCCAGGGAAGACTCTTCACAGCAAGGTTTCCCCAGGTCAGTGTGCACAGACAACTCCACCGGTTTGGGATTTGGCAGCCACAGAAAGCCAGCAGCAAAGCTCCTCAAAAGCTGCCACCACCACCAGCTTCCACTACCAGCACCCTTTCCACCGAGACAGCAAAGTCCTAAGGCAGCAAATATGGCTTGTACAGGAGAATCTGTCCCCTTCCAGACCCAGTCAGACCTCTGAGCGCTAACAGAGAGGCCGCCTCCCTCGCCACACGACCTGGGTTTAACCAGCTCTGTCCTCTGCTTGCACATCCCCTCTGGGTAAGTTCCCTTTTGAGGTGGATGTAACCCACCAGCACAATAAGGCTCCACATTTAACAGTGAGTCCCTAGTTGTGTCCAGCTCCCTGCTCTCTGCTGCGGCCTCAGCGACTCCACCTGACATCACACACCTCATGCAACACTCCGGCTCTCGACCTCCCCAGAGGAGCTGTGCTCCAGGGCACCTCCTCACCCTTCCACCAGGTCACATCGCACACCCTGTCCTTCCAGAGCTCCAGTTCCTCAGACACCAAGTACAACTGAGCTCTTTGAACTCCTGCTACAAAGTACAGACACATTAAAAACAAATCACATTCCGTTATTCGCTTCCCTCCAACCTCAGTCAAGTAGTTTCAGGTTCAAAGATTAAAATCCTTCCTTTTTCCAAAGAGGGGCAGAGCAAAACATACAGGGAAAAGACAGGATTTAAGCACCAGCTTCCCCAAACTGGAAATAAATCCTTCCTGATTCCACACAGAAAACAAGATAAAAGTATTCCTTCTTTCCACTAAAAGAGGCAAATCGATGCCTTTGTTGATAATTAAAAACTCTTTTCAATTCCAGAGGCAGACAAAGTCCCCCCTCTCTCTTTCAAAAAGCAAAAAGGTTAAAATCTGACTTGGTGCACAGTAAAATTTCTCTCCAAACCCCTCATAGTTTTATTCCCAGTAGCCAGCAGAAGACAACAGCAGCAGAGGAAAAAGTCTCCAATGGCTCTTGGCATCCCTGCACGACAACAAAAGCATCTGTACAAGATCTACAGTAACAGCAGAGAAAAGGTCGAGCACTAAGATTTTATTCACATACACGAGTGGAGAGCAAAGCCTCAGCACTTGATGCACTTGCCAAAGGCTTGACAAGCAAATGGGCCACCAGTTCCACCTGTCCCAGAGAATCCAGGTGGGACTTGGTGCCCAGCAGGTACCAGATCATGAGGAAAGGCTCTCATGACACCCAGCGTCCACTCAGATGGGCTCCTGCCAGCTTGAGTCACAGAGAGACTGGCCCTTGTACTGGATTGGGAGGGTGGAGACTACTGGGAGTGACATAAATAATACCAGCAGGATAGAGGGGCAAAAAAATATTAATTAAAACCATTTTATAATTTATTAAAAGGTTAAATAGTAAATAGTCTCTGGATCTTCCACTCTCAGCAGGTGCCAAGACTTCACATTTTCTTGTGTTGGGAGATTCTGTAACACCCTTCTTGTGATGGATGACGAAGCTAGAAACAGGGTGTTAAGGGCAGGGGGAAAAGAGGAAGGGCTTGACATTGAGAAAGGGACCAGAATAAAAGATAAAATACTGTGCTGTCAACTTGTGCAGATCGAAGCTTCTCCCAGCAGCTGCAGCCTCCAAAAAGTTCAAAGAAAAAGGGCTGTTTTGAGTATCTTCTCCCCCTGCCACTGCAAACTTATCTCCGAGAGAACCTGTTTTTGAAAGCTTTGATAGTCTTTGCCATCATAGGTGCAATTTCTGCAACAAAGGAAAAAGAAAAAAAAAAACAACAAATCAAACAAAAAACTCCACACACACATTAAAGCAGCAGCCTCAGACCTGGAGAGCAGAGAGCAACACGAAGCTGCAGCCCTGGCAAAGCAGCGTGAGGCAGGGGTAAGCCTGTGCTCTCTGATCACAGCCTGCTGTATTTTCAGGTCACAGACCAAGGAGAGCTCACTCTGCTTCCTGCACTGCAGTAACAGGGATCTCTGGTTAAACTCTCCCTGCTTCCTCCCCAAGGAATTTCTGCTACACTACAATTTCCTTGTTCCAAACAGCTGGACAGATACAGAGAGAGAGCAGGAGGGCAAAGGCAGGGTTTGTGCCTCCCTGGTACTGTTAGCACAGGCTGATCCACTCAGCACTGAGCAGGCAGGTGAATTGGATGATTCCCTGGACTTTTTATTGTGCAAGGAGCTTGAAGAGCCTTTACCCAATCCTTAGGGAGAGGAGAGAGGCCACCAACATCAACCCTACTGCATAGCCTGGCTTTCTCTTACAGCAGCAGATTTGTGTATTTGTAAAGGAGAAGCTCTAGGAGACCACAGGGATGCTCTGCAGTTTGTACTTACTCTTCACTGGTGGTTTCCTGGGGTCATAGGAGGAGAAGGTGCTACCTGAAGATGGGACAGAATGGGCGCTGCTGGTGCTGGGCCCATCATAGGACTGCTCCTCACTCACACGAGTGTGGCTTTTACTAGATGCATACAGGACTGGTTTTATTCTGAAACAGAGGTGGGAGAAACATTTCAGTGAAGGAGTCACTGTGGTTTGATGCAAATCTTCAGACACAAGCCGTGTTTGTTAACAGCAGCGTGGCTGATACCACACGGAGCCAGCAGTGACCAGGATCTCCCTACTTCCCAGCAAGAAACAGGCCGTTACAGTTACAAGTCTCACTGCCAAAGGACCTCCCAGGCACACCGTGTCCTTCCCTGCCAGGACACAGAGCTTCAGGGGGAAGTCTGCAGGAAAAGAGGCCCTGAACAGCGAGTGCTACTGAGAAACACTCACTTGGTCTTCTCCGGCAGAAGAGGTCCTCCAGTTCCAAACTTCTCTTGTCTCCTTCGTACGTCCCGAGGGGGTTTCGCTGCAGAGTTCACAAATGCCATTTTGGCCACTCTACCTGTGAGAGGTCAGAGGGAAACATTGCTTAGATCCAACTTGCTATAAAGGAGGCTCCTCGGTGCTTGTCTCATTACAGCAAGCTCCAACCACCTCTCCCCAGTCCATCCAGTCCAAAGCTCTGGTGATAGCCTCCTCCCTGAAGTCTGACCCTCTTGCAGTCACAAACGGGCTGTGAGAAATCAGACTGATCAGGTCAGTAGTTCTCATGTTCACCAAAAGAGCAGGAATGCTTCCTCCTACCCTGGTTTTCCTCAAGCCCAGCATGGAGAAGCCACCCAAGAACAGGAGGTGCCTCTGCAGCCCTACATGTCCTTGCTGTAAAACATTGCTCTGCATCAACAACGCTACAGATGAAATCAAGAGCTCACTAAACCATGAAGCAAAGACCCCTACATAAAGAATAGAGAGCTAAGCAACTCCTAAACTGGACTAGGTGTAAACCAGTCATTCCAAAAGACCTTCCCCACACAAAGATATCCACTAGGCAGCATTCCCAGAGCCCTCTCTCATCATTCAGCCCTACTTCACCTTTGGGTTTGTTGGCATGAGCAGAGCCGATGTTCCGCGCCAACATGAGCAGCCGCTGCTCTCGCGCGTCGTGGAGTCGAAGGTACATCTCTCGCCAGGACTCAAATTCCTCTGGCTTCTCATTCTTGAAGTCTCTGAGACAGTGATTGTGCCACAGCTGGTCTGTATCCTCAACAAGGACCTGAAGCAAACCCACAGGTAAGCTGGGACCCCTCCTGTCACCTTCACTCCCCTCTCCCTCAGCACCAGCTTGTGCCGGTGTCACTGGAATAACACAGAGGGCAAGGCAGCTTAGGGGCCAACTTGCAGCAAGAGATGGACAGATGGCAAATCCAGGACTCTGGACTAAAAGCCACCTCGTGTTATAAAAATCATTCTTTACTATTTTGTTATTACAGATGAGGACAGAAGATCAGTCCTGCATGTCACCATCCCTCCCCCAGGCCAAGGCACTCACATGGTTACACTCCTCGATGCGGTACAGCTGCTCTGGGGTGCATCTCTCCAATACTGGCTCCAGCACTGAGAAAGGGACACCACCCACTTCATAGATTGCTAGAGAGAAGCAAGATACACAGAGTATTTATTTATTCTGCTCCTTCCTTGCCAAGGAAAGGGCTTGACCCCTTGAAATGCAGCAGAAAAAAACGCAGTGCTGCACGACACTACACAACAGCAGGGGAAGGAGAAAGGTGCAAGAGCTCTAGCGAGTCACCAGTATCTCCAGGCTAACAAGTGCCTGTGCAAGGTTCTGTTCACCACCATTCCCAGTGCTTTAGCACTCCCTGAAAGCACCTGGGTGCTGATTCCCACAGCACCTGAGCTTTCAGTGAGATCTGTCCCATATTAATTAGCTTGCCTTGTGACAAGGGACAAATGTTCACATGCTCCAAGCTAGATGCTGCTGGGACGTGCACAAACAGGTTCCCAAGATCTCAGTGTTCCTGCACAGCAACGTGGCTTTAAGACAGATGAGGGAAGGTTCTTACAGTCAATGTTGTTACTGAGGACTCTGATGCATTGCTGATACAGAGACATCATCTTTGGGAGGTAGGCAGTTTTAGAGCCCGAATACACTTGCATCTTGGAATTCAACCGGCGGCCTGTGAAACCCGCTTCGCTCTCTTCAACTGGTGAGGACACAGCTGTAAAAAGAAAGGCTTAGAGTAAGAAGGGAACAGAGAAAAGAAGAGCCCACCTCGATGAATGGCACAGGGGACACAAATTGGAGTCACTCAGAAGCAACCTAAAGGGCTAAGTCTTCTCTATGAGACCTGCAACCTAGTTCAGGAAGGGCAGGTCCAAAGCCCAAGCCTCAGGAAGGGTCAGCAAAGGAACTTGCTCGTTTCTACCAGAGCATGTGGGAAATAAGCTATTTTTTTTGTTTCACACTTAAGTTCTGGGCATCAGAGGAGGACACCAGTCCCCACCAGAAGGATGTGAACCTATTTCAAACCAATTTTTCTGCCCAACATACCTTTCCTTTTTGTCTGGGTGCAGGTAATGGACTCAATTGAAGGAAGAGGGCGGTAATTGGCCTGGATTGGAGGCAGTGGGATGTCTGGTAACGTTGGTACCACATCTAAAATTATCTGGAAGGAGAGGACATACATACAAGTCAGTCAAGAATAGAGGAGAATGTTACACCTTGCCAGTGTCCAAACAGCACTGAACTCCATTTGGTTTGAGATTTTGAATAAGCCATCTGGTGCTGCTCAGCCTGCACCAGGCAATAGCCTCAGGGGAGGCTGCACTTCTGCCACATCACTGTGGCTCTGTCTTAGGCTGTCAACACAAAGAAGCCAAAATTTGGGATCTGAATCACTCAGCTCCCCTCAGTAAGAGCCATCCATGTCTTTAACTGCCAGGTTCAGTGCAGAAGGCTTCTGGCAAGAACCCAAGTCAGATTAACAATGCAAAGAACTAGAGAAAAAAAACAGAAGAGAAAGCTGGCAGAAACATTTCCTAGATCTCAAACACTCATTTATCCATTCTGTCTCTTCTCCTCTTCCCTGCAAAAACTCCACAGTGGTGGAGGAGAGGGGAACCTCACAAACTAAGGGAAACCTAAACCTTTGATATGAGCCACTTGTTATTAGAATGAATGGCAAAGCAGGATTTTAAAAGGCTGCTAAGATTATAAAAAACACTTTTTGAAGAGCAAAGTGTTTCAAAGTTGAATTAAAAAGATGAAGCAGTGGCAATGACTATGTACAATATTGCTAATTTCTCAGGCTTTCACAAAAGAAGGTCTCTACCAACAGATTTACTTAACAAAACTGTAACACTGACATAGATTAAATAAAAAGGTCCATTTCAGAGAAGCATAAATACTTGAGAGACATGGGAACCTTGCCAGAAGGTGGAGATGCACTCCAGATTCTAGGTTGACTCATATCTAAAGCCATTCTGCATGCTTAACAAGTGTAGCATGTCCAGTGTGTTCTTATAGCAGTAATTAGCTGAAGGTAATTAGCTTTTACTCTCCCCATTTTTTAATAAACAGGGTTTTGGTTATTGTATTTCTTTTTTTCCCCTCCCTCTTCACCCACTTTTCCAGCAGAGTTCCAATCCAGCAGCACAAAGCAACTCCTGTGGTGTGAGACACGGTGTCGCCCAGCAGGAACTGGGAGTCCCAGAGCTGGACACCAGTGAGGCACCACAGCCACACGCTGCTGCACAACCCAGCCCAGCACCTCTGAGGGGAAAACCAATAATCCCCAGGTGGCAGAGGACTGAGAGCAGCCAATCCCACCTTCTTTGTTCATTCTCAGATCCTTCCAAACCTTACCCTCTTTGGTTTAGGAGGCTCTGGTTGGCTCTTCTCTGCCGTTTTCTCACTTGTTCGCTTGTGGCTTGGACTTTTTTGACTCGAGCTGGAGCTATTGGTACTGGCTTTGGATCCGTTCTGTTTGCTGTGCCCTTGGTCTTTCTCCCCAGCTGACACAGAGGGTTTCACCACTTTCTTTTTCTTTTTCTGGGGCTGGTCATAGCTGAGGTATGACTCAAAGGACATTGTAGGTTGTTCAAATTCATCCTCCAAGTCTCCCTCCCCAGAATTTGAGGAAAAACCCATTGATTTTTTGTCCACATCGGAGACTTTGCGCTTCCTCTCTGAGGGTTTTAAGCTCCCAGAAACCCCCTTTTCTTTACTCCTATTTGACGAGTCGCTCTCAGCTCTGCGTTTCTCCCGCTCTGTGGTAGAGGTCTCCATGCTCAGCTTGGGCTTTTCCAGTTTGCTTTTTTCCAAGTCCCGATGTTTTTGCTTTTTTACATGGTTGTCCAAAGGCTCTTCCGAGCGCGGCGTGGTGTGCAACTTCTCCTTTCTGGAGCTGCTGCTGTCTCGGTTCTTCTCCTTCTTGCTGCCATCTGACACCCTGTGCTTCTCCTTGCTGCCCCCTGCCATGGGGGCTTCTCGGTGTTGCTCTTTAAAAGAAGTCTTGTGTAACCTTTCTGGGCTGAAAGCAGAGGTCCTGTCTTCCCCTCCTCCATCAAGTCTCTGTTTCTTGTGAGAAGATTTATGTTCTTTGCTTTGACTGACGTTCCCTTTGTCATACAACTCACCAGGGTTCCTCTCTCGGCCTCCCCCCGGCTTCTCCTGAAAGCTGTGGCCTTTACTGGCTTTCCCATGAAATACTGTGGGTTCCTCCTGCTCCTCAGAGGCATAAGGGTCTGAATACATATCCTGGGGGCTCTCACTTGGCTGAGGTGACACAGCTTGTCCATAGTCCGAGTACTCCTGATCTGAAGAGAGCACTGGGGAAGATCTGCCCCAACCCTTCCCCTCGTGGCTGCTATAGCCATAAGTCTCATGGGCTCTCTCAGGCCTAGGATGCCTTTTGGACTTCTTTTCCCTATGATCTGGGCTATAAGACTGGCTGCAAGATGGCTGGAAAGGTTCTGAATAGTCCTGGTCATGTTCCTCATCCTCTCTGAGGGAGGGTTCTTGATGTCTTTTGCTTGAGCTGCTCCTCTCGTAGTCACGGTCTTCAGAATCTAGATTATTTCTGAAAGGTTAAAAAAAAACAAAACAACTCAAAATAGTTAGATTAAAACTTCCCAATATGAATGAAAAGAGCCACTCCCCATGGACCATGTGGACATGAACCTCTCTTACAGAAGACTAAGGTTGTATTTGGTAGTTTTGTGACAAGAATATCACTAATTCTCTCAGGCACAGACACATTCAGGGATTTCAAAACTGCATTTTTCCTAGTGCAGGAATTGATTAAGCTTTTTTATTAGGACTAGAGACTTCCCAGCTCACTGGGAAGCAGAGACAGATGTGTACAGACACTTCTTAGTGCCTACACACTCCTGGCTGTGTGGTGCCTATGGGAAACGTGTCCCCCAATTTGCCAGTTAAGCACACAGGGATATCACAGCCATCAAAATTATCATGAATAACTGAGTCTTTATCACTCACATCTAAATGATCTCATTGCTGGGTTCAACACAGCTTTGTGACTACAACATGCTGGCTAGCAATGTTCAGTTTCTGTAGGATTTTTGCACATAAAAGCCTTCTTTCAGAGCAAGCCACTTCCTTTACTTGGGTCTAGAACTTCCTCTCTTTAGCATCATAAAATGGGAAGCAGGCAGATTGCATCTCTCGCTTTATTAAAGGCACTTTTCCGGCCTCTAATGTTGTTAATCTCTTCATCAAACTGCAAATTCTTGAAAATCAGCCCCTACTTTCATGCAAAACTGCAGCCATCAGCAGCCCCACACTCTGTGGCTGGCAGAGGCAGGAAGTTTATGCCAAAACAGGGCAAAAACCTCACGCAGAGTGAGCACACTCGTGTTACATGTTTTTCTAGAGCCTTCACTGTGTAACCTTGGTCAGAGAAGTTTAAAATCTCTACTATAAAAAAAAACAAACCAAAAAACAAAGTTTATCCATCACAATAATCAAAGAGGTTCACTTACCTGTCTGCCTCTTGGGACACCGGCACCAGCTTCTTCCACCTGGCTACGAGGTTCTTGGCAAAGTCTCCTACAAGCTCATGTTTCCGTAAGCTGTTCACGGTCTTCCCAACACCTGTCTCCTTTAGGAGAGAGCCAAGACATGAATTCAGCTCAGGAAACAGCATTCTCACCTCTGCTAAACTTCCTACAAAGTGAATAAAGTTAACCCTCTACCTATTGCTGCCAGGTAGAAATAAACTCCCTTGATCTAATGGCAAAGATATCACATTAGTATATTAAGTTTTCAGCAGGCATTGTATCATTTACTACAGTTCTTTAAATCAAAGAAGACTTAATTCTGCCTTAGTTAAACATTAATTATTTGTATTAATAAGCCAAGTTAGTCTTTACCATGACTGTTGGTAAGTTTGAAGACAGAAGTCACAATAATTTTAAGGATTAGCACTTCCTAAGCTCCCGCTGATTCAGGGATCGTTACGAACGGCTCCGACTCTCGGATCGCAGCCAAATGTTAAGGTTGTGGGAGAACTGAGGAAGACAACTGTCCTCCACAGCTTCACACTTGCTCTGACACCTTCCTTCCCTGTGTCTGGGATTTCCAGAACCTCCTCACAATGGTGCCTGTGTGACCATGCAGGTGGCCTAGGCAACAAGCCCCGCTCCAGGGAAAGCAATGGTTACCCCGTGACTTGAGAGACATGAGGAAAGGGTGAGAGATTTCACAGCTCTTACCACAAGAATGTCAACTGTGATGGGCAACTCAGACAGCCTCTTCAGACTTTTCAGCAGCTGTAGAGACAAGAAGGAAAATGTTCAGACTTGTCATCCTGAACCACATGCTGTGATTAGAAAGGAAGAAAATTCTCCACCGCGTGAGAGCTTGTCAGATCCAAGTGGCAGACAGCTGCTGTCTTGCTCCAAATCAAGCTCCTGAGAAGCTGAACATGAGGGCCAACTGTAAATAAATCATTGCCTCTTTGCCTATGAGGGCCTCTTAAAACACACTCAAATATTAATGCTTTCTTCACACAGGACTGCAACTTCTCTTTGGCTTAAAGCATTGAGAACAGACACACAACTCTGTTGCACAGAGGAAAGGACTCAGGAGCTTGTGACTCTCAGAAGGTGGTGCTGAGAATCCATCACTTGTTGAGAGGAGGGGAAAAAAAAAAACTATTGAGTCCTTTCTGAAGTTTTGCAGGGTAGACACTGAGGGAAGGAAGATTTCTAGATGCTGTTAAAGACCTAAGAGTGAACCCATATCTCCCCTGCAGACCCTCCTCTCTAGCTGAGAGAGACTGGCAGCAGCACTGCCATAGTCTGTGCTAAAAAGCCAACTGATCCCATCCACGGCCACTGCCCCTCACCTCACTCCTCTCCCTTCACCATACACCGGTGAGAAATGTTGTTTTCCTCCACACACACAGCAGACAGCTGCTCCACAGGCCAGGGAGGGAAGAGAAGCCCTCTACCTCTACAAGGGGCTGCAGGTGAAGAGGACATACTTGTACCTCTGCCACCCAGGTAGTTTGGGACATCACTGAGATGTCCTCTGACTGTTTAGTTCCAGCACACAGCAGCACACATCTGACAGCACTGCTGCCCCTCACACTATTCCCTGCAGCTCAGCTGTAGCCCCAGACCAGCCTCGTCAGCGTTCCCTTTATTACAGCCCCTCCACAGCCCAGGCTTTGCTCAGCACTGCTGGGCTATCTGCCATACAAAGGCCTGTCCTTGATCCAGAAGATCTTCTCTTTAAAGCCCTGTGTTCACGCTCAAATTAGCACCATGGGCCTAAGCCATCCCAATCACCCCCACTTCCACCGTTAAGGATCAAAGAGCTTTGGAGGTTTCCTTCCTTTTGGAGGAAATAAGCTCTTTTAACCTGTTTGAAGAGTGCTATTACTTTCAGAGAGAAAAATACTCCTTGACACAGAGATAAGGGTTCATCTAGCTTGAGCAGAACCACAGGATGGTTTCTGTTCACCAGAAACCACTGCCCCATCTCCACTATCTTTAGAACTTCATTGCCTTGAGCAAAGGTTTATGTTTCCTTGGTTGTTTTAGAAGAGTGAAACACTGCTGGCAGCAGTAGCAGTGTGTTTCAGCACTCCTGAGCTGGGATGCAGGGGGGGATGCAATAGTCCTAGCTGTGCTGTAACCATAGCTAACTGGGTCTTCAAGCCCTCTGTCCCTGCAGCTCTGGGCTCACGGTGATGTAGAGTCTCCCCTGGGGTTCATGGGATCTGGGGCAGGTAATGTTCTCCACCACCTAACTCAACTGATGGGGGGGAAAATAAACCAGTTGAGCTAAAAACCCCCAACATCCTTTCTGTTTTCAGAACTGCTGTTACTTTGCCAGCCCTGCTGCTTGACAAGCTGAGTGACAATAGGAACCATCAACCCAGAAGCAGCAGATGTAGAGACACAGCCCATCTCTGCTGCTTCCCCTCACACTGCTGCAGCAAGCTCTGCCAGAGCCCACGGGTCGGGATCCCGACGGGAAGGCCAAGATCCTTGTGGCATCAGTAACCCAGGGGGCTGGACTGGTGTGTGAGGGCTCTGTTTGGAAGGGGGCAGGAAGGGATGGGAAGAAGCATGGATCTTGTACCTGATAGAAAAAAAAAACCAAAAGAGTAAAACGAGGCAACATTAGACCAATATCACCTCTGTAAGCCGATTACCTTCCTAGAGAGGAGGTTTCAGAGCTTACAAAATCCCATCATGAGAGTAAGAACCAAGGGAAAACTCAGTATGGTATCCCTGAAGCTTCCCAATTATTTTCTAGCTACACCCCACTGTAGCATCTTCCACAGCTCTTTTTGCTCTTTAGTGATTTGTTGCCTTCAGGGCTGAATTCCAGGAAGAAAAGTGCTATTCCCAACAGGGCTCATCTCAGGATTTTGTATCGCCAGGGGAAGAGTGATTTGAGACAAGGGCACCCAGACATTTGATCCAGAACACATCTCACTGGGAACTGGTTTATTCCACAAACACTGCAGTCAATGGTTAGAAACCTCCACACACCCTTTAAGTTATAAAAAACCCGAAGAGCTGGCTTTCTGAGAGGCCACCATACACATACCTTTGCTTAAGTGTCACTTTACCAAGCTTTTACACCTCACTTTCATGAGAAACATTAACAGCATTTGAGTTCAACAGACTTCCCAGCCAAGGAATAAAGATCTCAGAACGACAGTGTCAGGAAACGAGGCATTTCTGTTACCTGTGCCATCAGTAACACACTTATCAGACACTCTAAGATATCAAAACTTGTGTTTATGGACACTGTCCAAACAGCACACAGCCTGGCAAGAGCCAAGAAGGGATCTATCACAGCAAAACCTCGTTGTGCTTGCAGGCTCTGCAGCCCACGGGGCCACATACACACAACACCCCGGGTGAGACAGCGCCGACGCAGCGAGGCTTAAGAACTCCTGCTAATCTGTATTTCCTCTGGAAACAAGCTGAGGCACTACACCACACTGCCTGCAGCTGAAAGCAGCCAAGCAGACTCAAATCTGGCAGCTCAACTCTTAAAGAACTGAGATCCTACAAGTCCTGTGTGAAAAGGGCAGCCAGGTAGAAGACAGAAAACACAAGGCTTGTATCTGGCCAGACACCAGATGAAACACAGACAAGAAAACTCTTCTAAAAACACCCCAGCACAGGGTAGAGTGTCATTCAGATCAGCCACAAGATACAAACCATAAAAACTTCACTTAGTTCCAGCTCCAATAAAGTTTTAACTTGAGTGAACTGTTTTCTATTTCTAAAAGAAGTCAGCCAGGCTGTTACAATGCTAATGGCACCTGTTAATACCAAATTACTGCAGCACAGCCTGGCCCCATCCTCTCTGTGAAGATGCTCTGTTGCTCCTGTCTCCCTTGCCCACTTTCTTCCTTCAGTCCTGCAGCAGAGTTTGTATCTTGTCTGCTGGAAAAAAAATAAATCATTTCCAAACGATTACAGCAGCATCCACAGTTTCACTCATACAGCTCTACACCAACAGCCTGATTTTCACCCCCAAAAAACCTTATTAATACTTAACACCTCTCAGCAAGGCACTATAGAGCTGTACACCGGAGAAATATTCTTCCAGATTCCTGTTAAAATGTTTCCAAAGGCCAAGGCAGGAAAACCAAAGACTGGAAATAGTGTAACGTGTGTGTAGCACCCCGAGGTGCCCTGGATTTATCCTGCTGACAGGGTAAAGCTGTAGCTGCTACAGAATTGTAGTGGAAACAGTTACAGCAGAAGAGCCAAAAGCCATTTTCTGACACAGGAAGGTGCTCAGAAGATCCAGGATCTCTCAAGACAATGAAGTGGCAACTAAGTTCAAGCCTAGAAACACTGACGCTTCTGAGGATACAGTTGGAAAGGTCTCGGGAATAAAAAGAACACAGGTCCCAGGACCTTTCTGCTAGGGAAGAGAAAAGGTTTAAAGACATTATCCCAGCTATTAACAGCTGGGGAATGCTTACCACCTCTCCCCCCACTTGCACAACTGCCCAGGAACAGAGAAAGAAAGGACGTAACACCACAAGGTTCCTGGAGAAAGAGTCAGCCTGTGCAAATAGTGCCCCAAGAATTACAATGCCCAAGGAACACCAACAAGCAGTTATTGCCCCGAGCTGACACCAGGGTCAGGAAACAGGAGCACTAATTCTCTGTGCACAGCGTGTTCAGACAATATTTGAAGTGTTGCACGTGCTCTCAGCACCACAGAGCCCAAGACACCCTGGAACTGACTCCTCAGCAGCTCTTCAGCTCCAGTCAGGGCCTCACCAGTTAAACCCTGCTCTGGTCTTGGCTGAGAGGATGAGAAAAGGAACTAGACCCCGAATTGCTTCACCCCCAATTAGGCTGGAGCTGGCTACAGGGGCTGCCATTGCAAAGGGTCAGCACTTGAGCACGTCAGTATCCATCCTTCTTCACGGGTGGTGTGAGGTCCTGGAAAACGAGAGGTTCTGCAGGCGTTTGCCTCAGTTAAACAAAGTCAGCCAAGCACAGAGTGGCTGCACAGGCCTCCCTGCCTCACCTGAACTAAGGGAAATATGAACCAAACACCTGTAAATAGTCACAAGAGACACCCCCCCTATAAACATGACATCCTAGAGAATGGGATAACAGCACACGGCCAGCCCACACCTGAGCTCAACCCTCATTCCAAATTTAATATGAAGAAGCCGGCTCAGGCCCCTGGTGCCCAGCAGGAGAGCTGCTGTCAGCGAATGTCACCGATCCGGGCACCGGCGCAGAGCGGGGCAGCGCACACATGGCAGCCGCTCCTCCACAGCCGCTGCGGGCAGCAGATTCCAGCAGCGGACACGTTCCCTCGTGGGGACGGGCGAGAGGCATCAAACAACTTCTCCAAGGCCAGAGAGAGAACTCACACTGGAGCAGAGTTAAAACTCAGCAGCTTCTTGCCCTGACCCCAACCCCCCGGTGATCGCGGTGGCCTTGCCGCTGTCCTGGCCCTCCCCGGTGCCACGGTGCCTCCCTGTCACCTCCCGCCCGGGCTCACGCCGGGCACCGCGGCTCTTCCACCATGAACACGTCACCAGGGCAAGACTCTTCCGGCAAGTTCCCCCGTTGCCCGCTAGCCCGCCTGCCCACCTCTCACCCCACCGACGTGCCACGGGGGGACCCCACAGGAGGGCCCGGGGACACCACAACGGGCCTCCCGCGGGGTAACCGGGGCCTGCCAGCCCAGTCCAGGCTGCCAGCAGCGCGGGGGGTTCCCACCGGGTACAGCAAGCCCCCGGGCCTGCCCCGCTGCCGCGGCTCGGAAGCCGTGATCCGTCCGCCTCGCCCCACGGACCGCGGCCACGGGCAGCCAGGAAACTTCGAGGCGGGGGCGGAGGGCAGGCCCGGCCCCGCTCCCCCTGCCCCTCGCGGGGTGGCCCGAGCCCTCCCGACCCCTAGACTCGCCGCACCGTCCCCACCGGGGAGGGTGAGCCCCGGCCGCGCTGCCGCCCCCGTCACCTTCTTGGGCTCGGAGCTGCCCGCCAGCCGCGACTGCAGCTTGCCCACAACTTCCAGCACTGACTCCGCCATTTTTACTGCTGGGGAGGCCGCGGTGACGGAAACGGCTTCACCGCCCGTTGGCCACACGGCGTTTCCCCACTGCTGCCGCCATCTTGGATGAGGGCAGGAAACGGAAGCGGCGCAGCTGTTGCAACGGCCATAGCGGGTGCGGGCAGAGTCCGGCGGGTGCCATCTTGGTGCCTGGCAGCCGGTGGCGACAGCGCCATCTTGAGTGCTGGCAGCGCGCTGCTGAGGGGAGGGCGCCCGCCATGGATGCCCCTCGCTGAGGGCAGCGGTGTCACCACCGAACCCATCGCGCTCAGGACAGTCTTTCCTGAGATAAATGTCGCCTCTTGCCTGTTCCCGTTGTCTCCCAACGGAGAAAGTAGGTTTTTAAGATGTTTGTGGCCAAAGGGAAATCGAGCCAGGCGGCAGCTGCCCAGGCCAAGGGCTCCTCAGGCCGGGGGCTCGGAGCTGCCGTTCCCTCAGGAGAGCAGGGAGGGCATCCTCAGGGCCATGTCCCCCCAGCTCATCCCCAGATGCCACAATAAACCCCTCTGGAGTGGAGCCAGGCCTTTGGCTGCCTCCTCATTGCCTTGCCCTTGGAAGTGGCCAGGTAACCATGCCCAGCCTTTGGTTTACTGCCTTCTGGTGCTGGCTGCCACGATGCCCTTGGCTGGAACGGTGCTACCTGAATCCAGCCTTTTCCATGTCTCTCAGGACTCAGCTGAGGGCAGCTGTCCTCGCATCACCCCAAAAGCCCGCTGTAAATGTAGAAGTGATAAGAGCAGTCAGCTGGCTGGGAGGGGAGAGGAGGGAGGAGGATGTTGCGTGGGGAAAGCTGAGGGTCTCTGTCTCTCAACCTGCAGAGCCCTGTGCTGTCAGAGCTTCCCCTTGGACTAACCAGTCTTAAAAGCAAGGTAAGATGCAGATCCAGCCTATACATGAGTTAGGGACAACCAGGGCTTGCCTGGCAGGATTTGCAGAGGGGGCATGGGAACTGCTGAATAATCAAAATAACGGCATGGGGAAAGACTTTGTTGTTTTCTAATATGGGGCTGAAGGAATTACTGGCAGCAAAGTAGTGCCCAGAGCTGCAGTGTCCCAGTGCTGTAGTTTCCTAGGTTAGCTCAGTGTCTGCTGTGACTCAGACTCTGCTTGAACCCAGGGCTGGGGACACCAGCAGGTAAAGGAGAGGGACTCTGTTTGGTTAGATATTAAGAAGACAGAAATAGAAAGAAAATAAAAGGTAGAAAGAAAATAAGCTTGCCATAACTTTCTGAAGACACAGTATCACCCAGCAGAGGTCCTGCTTTGCTGTTCGCTCAGTAATACGGTGCAGGGCTGAGATTAGCAGCACTGAAAGGATGTGAGGACAACTACTGTCTTTTAAGAGAAGTTTAAACAGCTAGAAAAAAGCCCTGTCTTCCCTCCTTTCTGTCTGGGCCCTTTGAAATCTCTGCTTGATGCAGGTGCTGTGCTTTATTCTGTTAAAAAAAAAATTAAAAAGCCAAAATCTGGGGATTTTGGGCAGTCTGGGAAGCAGAAGGGATCAGGCAGATCCTCAGCACGGGCTGGTGGGAGCTGACACCCAGGTCACTTATTTCCCAAGGCCAAACCCTCCTGCCCTGGCAGGTTCCAGACCCCAGCCTGGCACCCGCCCAGCTGAGACCAGCACAGGGGCAGCAGGACAGGCACCTCCCTCCAGGACCAGTCCTGCTTCTCCTCGGGTTTGTTCAGCAGCAAGGAGGTTTTTGCACTGTCGTATCTTAGAGAGACACAGGTCTCATCCCTTGAGGAATCTGGAGAGAAGGCCTGGAAAAAACATTTTCATTTCCTGGGAAATTCCAGTATTTAACCTGTATTGTCACTTCACATCCAGTTGTAAAGCTGAAAGTGGAGATTTTCCTAGGGAATGGATACTCTGAACAACAACATAGGTGTTTGGAAACATCAAAGTGTTGCTGCTCTGGAAGGGTAAATCCTAGTTCCTTTTCCCAAGCCTGACCTGGGTGTCAGACACCATTTCATATCCAAACACACACAGAGAGAGAGAGAGAGAGTGGCATTTGCATCCCAGCCCCAGGACTGATGTCTGCTCCAGGATGTGACACTGTGATAGATGAGCCCTCAGTGGTGTAAATTGGGGTCACCCCATGAAACACCGCAATACCAGGGATGGCTCAAGTGCCTGGGGCTTTTCTCCTGAATCCTTTTGGCTTCTGTGTAAATCCAGGAGAGAGCAAGCTCTGTGGGTGTTGTCCCTGCTCCCTCTGCTCATCCCAGCCAGCTGAGTTCCCCCTCACACTCAGCCCTGGATCCTGTTTCCTGGCAGACTTTTACTAAACCTTTCCCTTCTCCATATTTCTCCTGAAGTCTCACAATACCTGCCTTCTTCTTTGCCTGGTGCTAAATACAAGCTGATTACTCAGTTCCAAGAAACCTGATCTTTATGGCCAAGTGTAATAAACAGTACCCAGCCATGTGAGACAGCACAGGAACAGCTATTTCTGGCCAGTAGATTTGTTCCCTCATATATTGGCTGTTCCCAGCTCCCTCAGAGGAGCTGAGGTCACTGCCAAGTTTCAGCCTGGAGCTTCAAACTGAAATTTGGGAATATTTAAAAGCTGGATTTTTGTTGTTATTGATTTTTTTTTTCCCCTGTTTCACCTGCACTCTGAACTGGTCACCCCAAAGAGTAGCTGGTCTCACTGGTTACCCAGCAGTGCCTCACCAGGCCCAAGGAGCTGAAGGGGAAATAAACACCCTTTTCTGTGGGCTCCTGCCACACTGGGCTTCATCTTACCAGGCTGCTATGGGGGAACCTCTGTCAGAGCTGCTGGGACTTGATTCACCCCACCTGAGTCAGGCAAAACACACCCTGTGATCACCCCCTCGTTCTGCCTGGAGCTGTATCACCCCAGACAGCTCAGCTGCCAGCCCAGGAACCACTGGGTGCTCCCAGTTTCCCAAGGCAACCACCCAAAATCCTCAGGCTTTTTTTTTTTTAACACAGTGAGTGTGCTGATGCTGGTTGAGAGTTGATCCCCACCCCTCACAGTCACATCTTTTAACACCTTTAACGTAGCTCAGGGGGGTACAAGGCTTGAGAGGGAGTTTCCATCCTTCCCTTGGCCTGACCCAATGAGTGAGTCAGAGCTTCTCCTTTGCTTAACTGAATGTCTTAAAGAGCAGAAGGACACTTGTACCCCGGCTACACGGCTCTGTTGTAGAGCACTAGAGATGTTGTACAGAGGTTTAGCAGAAGCAGTGAGGGTATGAAATGGCTGAGGCTGCAGTAGCCAGCTTAGGCCCTTGACATAAGTCAGGATAAATTAACAGAAGTCTCCAGGATACTTCCTTGTCCTCGAGACTTCAAATAAATAAGCTGGGAAAAAGAAGGGAGCAGCTTTAGCTGGTAACCGCAAAGTAGGAGTATCCTGTTGGTGTCCTTGAGATATGAACAGAGCAAAACCACCTGTTATAACAAGAAGTTCCCAGGATAATTAATAAACCAGTCAGTATAGGTCTTTAAGAATAAGCATGAGCTTAATTAACCACTGTATATGAGGAGCACGTGTGTAATCAATAAACAGAGCTTGCTGATCACTCATATTGAGCGTCCGGGTTTTCCCTCCGTCGCGACACAGCTCCTCAACCTCTTCTTTCTCACCAGGTCCTGTTCTGATCCTGCCAAGATGGCACCCAAAAAGAAAACCCCCAAGAAGCCCAAGGTGGATAGAGAGGATCCACCCATCGCCCCGGTGGTGGTGGAAGATGCTTTGCTGGATGTGGAACATTTCAATCACTTGAATAGTTTGTACGACAGCGGCTCCAACGGCTTCCACTGCACGGCCACGGAGGTGGCGGCGCCGGATCACGGAGCCAACCTTCTGCAGGGGGTGAACCAAATGCGCCAGGAGCGCTTCCTCTGCGACCTCACCATTGCCACCAAAACAAAGTCCTTCGAGGTGCATAAACTCATCCTGGCTTCCTGCAGTCAGTATTTCCACCACCTACTGCAGAGAGACCCTCAGCTGCAGCAGGTTGAGCTCCACAACGTGTCCCCGCTGGGCCTGACCACCGTCATCACCTACGCCTACACGGGGAAGCTGAGCCTCTCGCTCTACACCATCGGCAGCACCATCGCCGCGGCCACCCAGCTGCAGGTGCCGGCGCTGCTGAGCACGTGCAGCGACTTCCTGGTTCGGGAGCTGGCTGTGGAGAACTGCGTGTACATCGCCAACATCTCAACCACCTACGGCCTCAGCCAGGTGAAAGATGCCACCCAGAAATTCATCCGAGAAAACTTCTTGGAGTTCTCCAAGACTGAGCAGTTCATGAAACTCCCCTTTGATCAGATCAACGAGCTGCTGATGGATGATGGTCTGCAGATACCCACTGAGGTTGCAGCCTTCCAGATCGCTGTCAAGTGGCTGGAGTTTGATCCGAAACGGGTTCGATACGCTGCCGACCTCCTGAGCAACATTCGCTTCGGCACCATCTCGGCTCCAGACCTGGTCAACCATGTGCAGCCTGTGCCACGCATGATGCAAGATCCGCAGTGCCACAAGCTCCTCGTGGATGCAATGAATTACCACCTGCTCCCCCACCAGCAAAACAGCCTCCAGTCTCGGAGAACCAGGATACGGGGAGGACAGAGGGTGCTTGTCACAGTTGGGGGTCGTCCAGCTTTGACCGAGAAGGCTCTTAGCAGGGACATCAGCTACAGGGACGCGGAGGGAAACTGGAACAAGCTGACGGAGATGCCAGCAAAAAGTTTTAACCAGTGCGTGGTGGTGATGGATGGATTCATCTACGTCGCGGGTGGTGAAGACCAAAACGATGCCAGGAACCAGGCCAAGCACGCTGTCAGCAGCCTGAACAGGTAGGATGGGCTCCACCTGGCCACGCAGGCCCTGGGGAGGGGTTCGGAGCCGTGCCACGCCTGCTGTGCCCCCACATCCCCCGTGGGGTGAGGGACAAGTGCATCAGAAAGGTTCCTCTTGTCCATCAGTAACCAAGAGGGAGGTCTGGCCTCTGGGATAACGCTGCCACAGAGGGACAAACGCAGCCAGGCCCAGCACAGGGTGCTGGACTGTGAGACACAAGACCTGGAAACCACTTCCAGGGATTTATTCTTCATGACCCCAGACTGGGCTTCCCCTGGGGACTTTGGGCTGTGCTGCCCACATCCTCCAGCAGTGCACAGCACCCGTGCAGGATGAGGGCAAGGTAGGGCCCCTCCGAAGCTGCGAGGCCCCTGGAGAAATGGGAGTCATTTGTTATTATTTATTAATTTATGAATATTATATTCATTATTTAGAAGTAATTAATTTTGCCACTCTGGGGAGCTCCCCTTCTCACCCGCTGGCTGTTCCTCCAGCCAGTGCCAGCCCTGACCCGGTCTCTGGTTTGTCTGGCTTCATTTTAAGGCAGATTTCCTGTCTGTGAGATTCCTGTTGCCCTTCAGGCTTTCCTCTCTCCACCTCCATTTCTCTCTTCATCATTGAAATGACAAACTTTGTTTCCTAAATCCCCATAAACCCGTCACTGGGATCAAAGAAAGGAGGGGTAACCATGGCAACCAGACATGCAGTATTTTGTTTGCAGCCTAAACCTGAACTTCCCCGTGGCTCTGCCCACGGCCTGGCTCAGCCACCCGAGGCTCTACAGCCACGCTGGCGCTGCTCGAGGCCAGCCCTGCGTGGCCCCTGTCACCACCCCTCGCTGAGGAGCTGCCATTGGGCTCTCTCTCCTCCACCGAGGGAGGTTTCAGGGACTCACTGGCAGGTCTCCTTTCTATTTCTGGCCAGTAGCTTATCCACCTTTCCCAGCCTGGCCTTTGTCCCCGTGGCACTGCGCTGGGGACACAGCAGTTCCCTCTGCCATCTCATGGGCACACAAGGAGCCAGGTTCTTATCATGTGCCTGGCTTTGGCCTGGCAGGGTGGACAGGGAAGACCCACCCCTAGATCCTCTTCTACCTGCCAAAACCCCACAGAGGGGACAGCGATGGTGCTGGAGGACACCTCACATTGGTAGCACTCGCTGTTTCCAAGCCAGGTTGGAGCTGGTGGTGGCAGGAACAATGTTGGGCCATCCCAAGGGTTAGAGTGGCAACAACCCCAGCAGTCACAGTGGGATCCAGCCCTGTGTGGTGCCATCATCTCCACCTGCACTGCCTGTCCAGGTGCTTTTTCCCAGCTGGAGAAGACAGAGAAGCTCTTCCAGAGCACAAGTTGTCTCCTCCAAAGGCAGATGTTTGGCAGGTCCATGTTCTCCCCGTGGCTCTGATGCCAGTTCTTGGACAGATGGATCTGCCCTTCGTCCCCCAGGTACGACCCACGCTTCAACACCTGGCTGCACCTGGCCAGCATGCAGCACAGGAGGACACACTTCAGCCTCAACGCCTGCAACGGGCTCCTCTACGCTGTCGGGGGGCGCAACGCCGAGGGCGCGTTGGCGTCTGTCGAGTGCTACGTCCCCAGCACCAACAGCTGGCAGAGCAAGGCAAACCTGGAGACCCCCCGCTGCTGCCATGCCACCACCGTCATCGATGGCAAGCTCCTGGTCACCGGTGGCTACGTCAGCCACGCCTACTCCCGCACCGTGTGCTGCTATGAGCCCAGCAGCGATGGCTGGAGGGAGCGGGCGAGGCTCAGCACCCCCCGGGGCTGGCACTGCGCCGCCACCGCGGCCGATCGAGCCTATGTGCTGGGTGGGAGCCAGCTGGGTCCCCAGGGTGAGCGGGTGGACGTGGTGCCCGTGGAGTGCTACAGCTCACTCACAGGGCAGTGGAGTTACGTGGCACCTCTGCCCACGGGGGTCAGCACGGCTGGGGTGGCTCTGCTGGAAGGGCGCTTGTGCCTGGTGGGTGGCTGGAACGAGAGTGGGAAGAGGTATCAGAAATGTGTGCAGTGCTACAATCCTGAGCTCAACGAGTGGGCAGAGGACGAGGACCTCCCCGAGGCCACCGTGGGCGTCTCGTGCTGCACCATCATCCTCCCACGCTCTCCGAGCTCCAGGTCCCGGGCCAGCTCTGTGGCTTCGGCAGCAGCCAGCACGTAAAGAGCCCTGGGTGCCACGTGGCTTATGCCAGCAGCTAGGGAAGGAGAGAGAGTTGAGGAGCGTGGGGCAGCTGGATGGGGAAGCACGCTGATGTTTGGAGTCACCGCAAAATCTCAGACTTGTTCCATCATGGCAAGTTTTGGGCTCTAGGAAAGTATCTTCTGAGCTGCCTGCATCTCCAGCCTGCAGCTGAAGCAGGGATTGCACAAGCGAGGCAGACACGGAAGCAAGCAGGACAGAAGAGCTTTTTTCCTGAGCCTGCAGCGCCGTTATTGCAGTGTAGATTGGAAAAAAAGTGGAAAAAAAAGAACAAAAAACCCTAGAATAACGCAGGAGAAATTCTGCTGTAGGAATAGTACCACGAGACACTGAGAACAGCAGTAGTATCGGTATTAGGTACAAGAAGGTGACAGGTCTGGAACAGACCCTGTTGCTCACATAACATTTGTTCAAGGGAAAGACATTTAACACTTATTCATTGAAGCCAGATACCTTCAGACCAGGAATAAAATGAATCTTGAGAGCAAGGAAGAGAACTATCAGAGCAACTCACCAAGATCTCTTGCTCTTCCAAGTGCTGTGCTCTAGCTCAAGTGGAGGGAATCAGGAAGTTGCCCAAGGATGCTATGAGACTCCAGGAGATTTGAGAGGCAAATAGTGCCCTGAAAATAATTATCAGCTGGAGGAGAAGCCCTTCACAGCTAAAGCAGGAGCTCTCACAGGTATATTCTTAGCCAGGTCCCCTGACTTGTGCCATCAAGCTGACAGCCTGGTTCTGAACTCAACCAGCACCTCCTTATTACTGGGAAAGCAGCATCTAACCTGTAAAAGGAGAAAACCTGAGTTTCCAGGGGCAAGCACTTGCTCAGCACCCTCCCTGTCACTGTCTGGGTGAGACTGTCACCAGGACTGATTTACTAAAACTCTGCCTGTCCTTTCAGAGGGCCCAGGGGCTGCAGACCCCCCCGACAGCACTGCAGAGTCGTGCTCTTGGGCTGAGTACGTCAGGACAAACCACACCACAGCACCCCAAACCCAGCCCCGGCTGGTCTGAGACACCCCAGAGCAGCCATCACCTGTGATGGGCAGGAGGCAGGTGGTTAATTCCTGGTCTCAAACTCATGGTCATTAAAAGATGTGACACAACAGTCACACGCTGAGGCCAGCATCTTCTCCTAACAGGTCCTGTCACTGGAGCACATTTAGATGTGATCCTAGATGGGCTCGTCACCTTTGTCTGAGCAGCCAGGCAAATGCTCTCGCTTTTCTTCCTGTCTTTTTTTTTGTGCAACACATTGAAATTGCATCCAGGAAAGCCCTGAGCCCCTCGAGCCCTGAGCCCCACCGTGCCATGGAGATGCCAAGAGCTTCAGCAAAGCAGACTGGCTTGCACTTCCTTCTGCAACTCACTGACACCAAGCAGCTTGTAGAAGGTACCGTTCACATCCAGGTATTGATCTTGTTCTTGAGAATTCTCCCTCTATTAAGAGTTCACATCAAGCACAGAGCTCTACAGAACAGAACATTTCTGTTCAAATGCTACTTTCTTCTGTACATTTTAGCAGGCACAGCACACGCTGCCCTGTGTGTTTTGGAGTGGGCTCCATCCTGAACAGCACTGGCAACCTCCCCTGGTTTACAGCTCCATGAGGCTGGACAAGGGAAGGGTCTCTTTGATACAACACTGCACAACCACTGCTGTTGGCACGTGCAGATTTGGAGGGAATTGAGTTTGTTCCTTGATTTTTTAATAATAATTTTTTATGGTAAGAAGCAGGAAAGAACAGGACACTAAAGGCAGAGGCAAGGGTGTTGCTGAATTCCACTTGTGTGAGCTGTATTATCCTGATTAATTCTCTTTAATCAATAAAGGCCATTCCTTTGCAGGGGAAAATTGTCTGGCCATGTAATTACAGCGGTGGATGTTCACACTCCTGCTATGTTTTAAGAAACCAGTCAAGATTTATCCTCTGTATTCCAAGCACATCTAGTAATTACTTGAGGATTTCTACAGCACAAAACAATTCTACCAGATGCAGGTACAGGCACTCAAGGTCACTCACAGGACCAAGTGGGTTGGGGGTTTCTGCTGGCTGCTTTCAGCCCCCTCTCATGGCTCCAGGTCTGAAGCTCAGCTCACCAGTCCCTCAGCCCCTTCCAGCCAGTCCTGTCATGCTCAGAGAACCCTCAGCCACACCTTGGCTTTCTGGCTCTGCTTTATTAAGAGGATGTGTGTGCAACACTTCGTCTGGCTTCTCAGGAACTTGTA
Source organism: Caprimulgus europaeus (assembly GCA_907165065.1). The sequence goes on from OU015547.1 coordinate 5,087,880, forward strand.
ATCCTAACAGCTCCTAGAGCAACCAAATTTATTCTGCTAATTGAGAACCCTTGTTCATTAAAGAACAGGCTGCCCTTAAACTGCAGGCTGGTCTGTGGGGGATCAGAACCAGCACACTGACTTCCTTGGCTCCCCTCAGGAATTTAACCCTTCAGAAGTTCTGTTCTACAACTCCAGTGCTCAAAAAACATCTGGGTTTTTTGGCCCATCTTTCTACACCCACCTCCAGTCTCTAGTAAAAGTTCTACACATTATTTGTGTGTTTGGGCAGTACAGAAGGGGAGACAGTGTCCATGTAAATCCAACACCTCCTCCTCAGGAACACCATGTTCCCCTCAAGTGCACAGCATCAGTCGATGTCTTTCTGCTGCCTCTTCAGCCTAAGTGACTTTTGCTCCCAGCAGCTTCCCAGGTCAGGAGGAATCCCCACAAAATTCACAACAGAAATTAGGGGTTAGAAAAAATTTATTTGCTTTTTTGGTAACAGGAACTGCTCATTTGCCAGGAAGGATGATGCCATCATACTGTGAGAAAAACAAAAACAAAAACAGTCAGGTAAAGGTGCAGAACCACTGTGGTAAAAACTGAGCCATCACGTTCACTCCAAGCCAGACAACACTGACAGGAAACACTTTGCTGCTCTGCTGTTAACTTCAAGTGAAGCTTTTTTCAGATAAACATTAAACTCTGCTCCTCAGCCCAGCAAAAACCCCGCTCTTCACTGGCTGATCTGACCAGAACTACACTCGTCTCTTCTACAGTGCCAGGATTTGGCCCCTGGAGGCAACACCACCACAGAAAGCAGAGCCAGGTGTGAGGGAAGGAAAAGTCCTTCAGCAGGAGCCCACCCTATGCAGATGCAGATCCAGGCAGAGCAGCCAGTAAAGAGCCCCCAGACAGGCTGCCCAGTCCCCACCTCTGAGCATTTCCAATCACTTTTGGCATCTCCCACTCATTATCCAGCCTGTGTCAGGGAGAACTATGGACAACTCATCCCAAGAACTTGTTTTATTTGGATCACTCAATCCTCCAAGTCTGGCAGCTGAGCTAGGAGCTGTGTCAGATACACAAATCCTAACCCTGCCTCACCACTTGTGATCCACATCCACACACCACCTCCAAATCCTGCCAGGGACACACCTGCACAGGAACTGGTACTTCCAGCTATGCTGCAAGAGCTGCTCCTTCAGTTCAGCACACACAAAACCAAAAACCAAACAAAAAACCCACCAAAAAAAGCCAAACCAACAAAAAAGAGAGGCATGCACAGCACTCATCCCCAATACAGCTTCTGCTGCCCCAGTGCAGTAAAAATCAGTGATTTAAGCAGCAAACAAGGTCTCCTCCTGCCCAGTGACTTGTCCCAGCCCTTCCCCAGTGACACACAGTGCTGACACTTGCCGAGAGGGAGCTCTTGGGATCCCAAAATAAAGATGGATTTTACCTTTTGCTGAAACCAGCGCATCGCTTCCTCCTTCCCAATCCTGTGCTTGGCTCCGATGTTGCCGGTCTTGCGTTTCTTGTCAGCGATGCTAAAGCCAGGCCTGCCCAGCACCTGCCAGGAGAGCAGACCCACAGTGCTGTTTCATTCTGGGATTTATTTATTTTCTTAAACTTCACCATTTTCTAGGAGGGAAGGCTGGAATTTCCACCTCAGGAATGTCTCATTGTCTGAGTCACATTGAAGACAGAATGTTATACTCTACAGCCTCAATGTAAATTGAAAACTAAGTAATTTCTGAGCAACCAGCTTAACTCACAGGGACAGCTCCTAAGCTGGAGAACTTGGCACATACATTGAGTCAGAGAAACCAAAATGAGTGTGGAAGATGCACTATCCCATACCCAGAGGCCTCAGCTCTCGAGAAAAGAACACTGGACAGCACTGCTGACATGTATGGAGCAGCTTCCCTCCATCTCGGAGGCTGAGGGTGAGGCACAGCAGGATGGAAGGACTCAAACACAGCAGCTGCCACTGCAGGACCCATCCCCAGCCCTCCAAACACAGGGAGAACCCTCCAGCAGTGCCACCTGTCTGCATTCCTGAGGCCCCCACCGCTCCTTCCTCCCCCAAACCCCACACAGCGGTTCCAGTGTTACCCCAGGGGAATCAGCAAGAACAGCATTTGCTTCTGGGGAGTTTTGTGAGTCATGTCACAACCAGGGATTTCACAGCCACCCTGGGAAGCTCAGTTTTAATTTTGTTGACATTTTTCCATCTTTCAGCACTGGGCAACAAGTCAGTGTGAGCCCGTTCTCGTTCTCAGCTCCTGCCAGAGCCTTCACACCAGCCCAGCAGCCACGAGGAAGCGGGGAATACGCACCACGTAGAAGTCCAAGCCGTAGATCCCAATACTGGGATCGTATTTGATCCCCAGGTCGATGTGCTCCTGGATTCCAAAGCCAAAGTTCCCAGTGTCTGAGAAGTTGTTTTTTCTCAACTCGTATTCTCGCACCTGAAACATTTATTGTCAGTCACTGTTTCATCCCTGACCACACACAGAATGAGAAGTTCTTGTGTTCCAACTGCTGCCAGACCCACAACTCACTCGCATACTAAGTTGTCAGCCTTAACATTTTTGCTCCCAGAGCCTGCTCATAAATCACAGCAAAGGCAGAACCTCAGAAGAAAGCAGCAACTGCACCCACAAGCTCTTAAATGAGGATGAAACATCAACCAGACTCAGCACAAACAGTGGCCTGGGTACCAGCTGTTACCCCAACCCTAAACATCGACTGACCTGGAACTAGACCAGGTCTGACATTTCCAATCACAAAGTGGAGTCAGTTAACTTGTTCTTTCACAAATCAAAGATCCAAACCAGCTAAATTCTCACCTTCAACCCCCTCTCCAGAATCTCCTCTGCTTTGGCCCCACGAACCGTGCAGTGAACAGCAATCTTCTCATTTCTCCTGATTCCAAAGGATCTGACAGTGTATCGCGCTGGGGGCAGCAACAATGACACTTAGAGGATAGACAAAGAACTCCCACCCAGGAGGTTCAGAGCTTGCTGAAGACCTTAGGAATGGCTTTAAGGGAAAAAAAAGAACCGAGGCAAGCACACATTCCCCCTCTGGGCATGAGGGCAGAGTCTGGAGGCAGAACTGAACTAACAGAAACAACCAGCAGCACCCCAGCACCCACATATTTAAGGCTCCCAATTCTCACAACAAAGCCCACATCAGAGCAGACCCCCCTCTCAGCTGGCTCTGCCCAGGAGCCTCCTCCCTGGGAGCCGCACTGCCCACCTCACCCTCCGCATGTGCGGGAGGAAAACAACCGCTTCTGAGGCCACAGAACAACCCGCTCCCTTGCAGCCCCCAGGAACAGCCGCTCCTCACCTTTGGAGAAGACAGGGGTCTGGCCCGTCAGCTGCTCCAGCACTTTGGCCGCTCGGGTGAGCCTGTCCCCGCTCTCCCCAACGCAGATGTTGAGGCAGAGCTTGCGGATGCGCAGCTCTCGCATGGGATTCTCCTTTTCACCTTGGTCTTGCTGCGGAGAAACGACACGGGGGCGAATGGGGAGAGCTCGGGGGACAGACCACCACTGGCCCCGGCGGCTGGAGAAGGCTCCCCCAGGCCGTTACCGCAGCCTGACCCCGAGCCCTGCTCCCCGCCGAGGGCGAAGCCCAGCGCCCCGGCCCTCTCTCAAGCACCGCCACGGCGGCTCAGTCACCGGACAGGCCGCGGCCTGTCATGGCAGCCACATCCCCAGGGCGGCTCCCGGGCTCCTCCCTGCCCGCACCGGCCCCGCAGCTCTCCCTCCCGGCCTCCCCCGATCCCGCCTGCACGGGCCGTGGCCTGGCCGGACCCGGCCGAGGGCGGATGGCGACGGATACAGAGGGCAGAACCGGGCCGCGACCCGCGGGCGCCGCCACTCACCGCCATGATGGGGGCGGGGAAGAGACCGGCTGGCTGCCGCCGCGGGGTCTTATGGGATGGCGCGGTGCGAGCGGCAGCGCCCCCTGGCGGCCGGAGGACGGCGCGGCGCCATTACCTGTTGCCGTGGCAACCGCGGGCCGGGGACACACGGGGCCATTTTGTTCCGCAGGCCCCGGGGGTGCGGAGGGGCCGCGGGTTCTGCCCGCCCTGAGCCCCGATCCCCTCAGCCAGGCAGGGACCAGGGCCCGGCCTGCACCGCCGCGAGCTGCTGCCTCTGCCAGGGGACTCACGATCACCCGGCTGCTGTCACCGAGATCACCGGCATCAAATCCACCTCCATCCTCCGCTTGCTGCCAGTGCTAACAGAGGTTTGCTCATCTCAAGACCTCCTCACAGTGGAGATGCGTTTCCTGCCTTGGCATTTTTGGAACCGTTATGTGCTGAGCTGAATTCAGGAAGCTTTCCTGCCTGGCACAGAGCTGCTTCCTCACCCAACTGCCCCAACCCTCTCCCCGTCTCTAAGTACAGCCAGATGGGGCCCATGTGGAGCTCTTCCTGCATTCTGAGTCATCCTCATGTCCTCACAATGGTCCAGACCTCTGGTGCTACATCACATATGTTCGTTGGGAGGGGGTTGGCTTGGAGTAGTTTTTGCTTCAGTGCAAAGAAAGGAATTAATTTCTGACAAGAGACCTGTGGGTTTTTTCTAGGGATGTGCTTACAGCTTGTGGCCCCAAATTACCTGACTAATGAGGAGCCCAGCTGCTGTAGGAGCAAAAATTCCTGAGACTGTGCCAAAGGTCTTTGTGATTCCCGGCACCTTTGTGATTCCCAGCATGTTTGCCCAGAGAAGCTGTGGCTGCTCCTCCCTGGAAGTGTTCCAGGCCAGGTTGGATGAGGCTTTGAGCAACCTGGTCTAGTGGAAGGTGTCCCTGCTCATGGCAGGGGGGTTGGGACTGGAGGAGCTTTAAGGTCCCTTCCAACCTAAACCAGGCTGGGATTCTGTGATTCTATGATATCTGGGGAGAGGAAGCAAAGATTTCCTGAGCGAGGCAGAAAGGAAACTGTCACAAGAAGGGAGAGTGGTGGGTGCTGCCAGTCCTTTCCCTGCAGTGGAGCAAATCTGCTGAGATCCTCAAGCAGAACAAATGGGTCTTTAGACCTGTTTAGAGCCACAGGATGATTGAGGTTGGGAGGGACCTCTGAAGGTCACATCTAGTCCAACCCCCCTGCTCAAGCTGGGACTCCCAGAGCACATAACCAGGATTTTGTCCAGATGGTTTTTGAACATCTCCAGGGAGGGAGATTCCACAACCTCTCTGGTCAACCTGTCCCAGTGCTCAGTCACCCTCACTAAAGAAGTTCTTAATTATGTTCAGGTGGAACTTCCTGTGCTGCAGTTCATGCCCGTTGCCTCTTGTCCTATTGTTGGGTGCCAATGAGAAGAGTCTGGCCCCGTCCTCTGGCCCCTCTCCCTTTAGATATTGATCAACATTAGTTAGATCCCTTCTGAGTCGTCTTTTCTCCAGGCCCAGCTCCCTCAGCCTTTCCTCACACGAAAGACGCTCCAGTCCTTTCACCATCTCAGCCGAAGGGCGACTGGACACGCTCCAGGAGCTCCATGTCCTTCGCGCTGCGCCAGGCGCTGGGGTTCCGGGGACCCGCGGGGGATCGAGCAACGGCGGGATTCGAACCTGCGACTCGGCTGGGACCCACCACCCTCGAGGCCCCGCCCCCCGCGTATAACCCCGCCCTCCGTCGCGGGTCCCGCCCCTGATTGGTCCTGCCCCTTGTAGGCCACGCCCCCCGCCGCCTGACCCGTGCCGCGGGCGAGTCATGTGCTTAGTCAAGATGGCGGCGCTCAGGGCGGCGGTGCTGGCGCTGCTGGGACTGTGCCTGCGCTGCGCGGCTGCCGCCGTCCCCCTGGTTATGTGGCACGGCATGGGTGAGCCAGCACCGGCACCGGGGGGCGGGGCCGACCCTCCGGTAACGGTTTTGTGGGCGGGGCTTAGCTGGCGGGGACCCAAGCAGGCTCCAGGTGTCCCCAGGCCTCTGGTGTCCCCCTCCTCCAGCGGCCGGGAGGTGCTGACCCTCCTCCTCCGGGCCCGTGTGTGCGTTGGCAGCTCCCGGCCCGGTGGCAGCAGGGAGGGGTCCCGGTGTGATGGTTGCGGAGGTGCAGTGAGGGCCTGGGCGGTGGCGTGACAGGGTGCCGCGGTGTTTCCCTTTCACAGGAGACAGTTGCTGCAATCCGCAAAGCATGGGCTACATTAAAAAAATAGTGGAGAATAAAATCCCGGGGATTTATGTTCTGTCTCTCAAGATTGGAAGCAACCTGATCCAGGTAACTGACTCCGCTGGCGCTCGGGATTCAGGGTGGTGAGGTGGTGGCTGGTGTGTGGATCCGCAGGTGTGATGGTTATTGCAGTCTCAACATGGTTCCATGTTAGTATGGAACTGGTTCCACTGGCATTCAGGTGCTGCTTTCCCTGCTATTTATTTTCCCTTCTTTATGAAGTGAACACCTTTGACAGGTAGAAACCAATAAAGACTAGAAAATACTTGCAGAAAAGCACTGAGGAAAAACAAATCCCTAGTGAAAACTGGATTAATAAGCAAATCCACCACTCCAGGTAATACAAAGGCTTGTGATAAGTTACTGTGCTAAAGCAAAGCTTGATCCTTTGCCATTGTTTTTGATTTACAACTGTTTATTGATTGATTTACAACTGTTTACTGTTTGTTTTACAACTGTTTATTGTTATTACAACTGTACATCTTCAGTGTAAGAAAGTTACAGACTTCTGCACCTTTGTGGTTTTTATCAGTTTTATGTTGCCCACTGGAATTTCTTTAAATAATCTCTGAGGACAGTGTGCAATGTGTGTGATTTTCTGGGATCTAGAGAAGATGGGTGAAGTTTGAGTTTTATTTTACTTATTATTTACTTTTATTTATTTCATTTGACACACAGAATCTGAAGGGACTCAAATTGTCACGAAGTTTGGGGAAATGTCACTGTTCTTTCTGCATGAGACAGTTTTGCCAGGCAGAATAGGAACAAAAACAATGATGAAGGGAAGTCTCAAAACCTGAATTTCACTTCTGTCACACTGTTGAGGTCAAGGTCCTCTTTCCAAAGCAGAACTGTTAGTTATAAGCTGGAACACAGGAGGTTCTGCTTAAATTTGAGAAGGAACTTCTTTCCTGTGAGGGTGCCAGAGCCCTGGGCCAGGCTGCCCAGGGAGGGTGTGGAGTCTCCTTCTCTGGAGACATTCAAGCCCCACCTGGACACCTTCCTGTGTGATCTCATCTGGGTGTTCCTGCTCCAGCAGGGGGGTTGGACTGGATGAGCTTTCGAGGTCCCTTCCAATCTCTGACACTCTGTGATTCTGTGAGATTAAAATAACAGAAACCACTGTAAAGGTACAAGTTATGAGTTCTAATCTGGCTGATCCATAGGATATGGAGAACAGCTTCTTCATGAACGTCAACGATCAGGTGAGGGAGGTGTGCGGCCAACTGGCGAAGGACCCTCACCTGCAAGGCGGCTACAACGCGATGGGCTTCTCCCAGGGAGGCCAGTTCCTGTGAGTTTACTCTTCTCTTCCATTTCCAGTGATTTTTTTGTTGGGTTTTAGGTTCTGATTTAAGACTTTTCTGAAGCACTAAGCAGATATAAACTGACAAACCCCTTTGTAAATGTAGGAGTGCAGGAATGTTCTTGCCTGTAGCCCAGCTCTACCAGGAGGGGTTAATTATCTTTCCAAACGTTAACCCAAGTGCCTGAGCCCACTCAGTGACAAGCTGAGAGCTGCTTGTGAGCCAGCTTTGGTGGCCTGGGCACACTGAACACCACCTGAGCTCCTTCATCCTTCTCCACAGGAGGGCCGTGGCCCAGAGGTGTCCTTCTCCTCCCATGCTCAACTTGATCTCCGTTGGAGGGCAGCACCAAGGTAGTGTCCTCTGAAGTTATGGCACCTCCTGACCACTGTGAGGGGTGGGGGGCTCTTGTTGGCAGGAGCAATGATTTTTTTTGTCCCCTTCCTAAAAACTGACCATTTTCTTATGGATTAAGCTGCCCCTTTGTCCCTGTCTGAGTCTGGTGATTTGCTTTGGTGATTTGTTAGCTGACTACATTATCTTCTGTCTTGGTCTGGCTTAACTGATGATGAGAAGGGACCTTTGCAGAGTAGATGACTTGTTGTCTGAGTAGAATTCTTATGTCCTTTGGCAGCACTTGGGATTAGTTGTTTTGGGAGAAGAAATTTCTAAGTGCAGAGCAAAGCCTTTGTGAAACTACACCTGCTGGGTCACAAGGATATTTTACAGTCGGCATCTGGAAGGCCGAAGCCCCAAGGACAGGGAGGAGCTTTTTGCAGTAGGTTCCAGAGGCAGCATGAACTGGGATTGAAGAGGTGTGTGGTTAAGAGTGGCTGGCAATGAATTTCAAATACTCCCTTGAGACATTCCATGGCTTGAGTCTATTTTTGTGTAGTGTAGTGGAGAGTCTTGTAGGGAACCCTGCTGAGACCTCCAGGTGAGCTGGACAGCATTCTGCTTGTCCACATGCTCCCAATCTCCAGAGCAATGCCCTCAGCTCAGGAACATCATCCATTATCTGTGTGTAACAGCGCCCAGGGGCAGGAGAGCTGCCTAAGGAGATTGCAGGATTAAAAGGCACCTGATTCCCTGGGTAATTCTTGCTGCTGCTCTGGGAGAGGGTGGTTCTGTACCAGCCAGAGGGATTAAGGGATTTGAGTGTGGCTCCCCCATCATCACAGTGTCTCTGTGCCCCAGGGGTGTACGGCTTCCCTCGCTGCCCTGGGGAGAGCTCCCACATCTGTGACTGGGTCCGGAAGATGCTGGACCTGGGTGCCTACACACAGGCTGTCCAAGAGCAGTGAGTATATTCATCAGGGTGCAATGATGGGGGCCAGGCCCATGTGAGAAGCTCTGGGTTTCTGGTCTGATCTTTGGTTTCTCTCTCTTCTCCAGCTTGGTACAAGCAGAGTATTGGCACGACCCTCTGAAGGAGGAGGACTACAGGAAGAACAGCATCTTCTTGGCTGACATAAATCAGGAGAGGGTAAGGACCTGGCTGGTGGATTAAATGCTACCAGGAGAGCAGTGTGTTCCTTCACATTAGCTCTCCCTGGCAGTAGTTTTGCTGGAGTTTGAAGGGGAGTGGTTTTTGCCCTGCATCCCAGGAATGTCCATAGTGTTTTTGCTGGTAGATTTATGGATTTATTTATTTATAAATAAATGTATTTATTTATAAATAAATAAAATTTATTTATAGATTTATGGACTGCTCTGTGGCAGAGCAGTCCCTGTGTCACTGCACTCTTTTGGAGTGGTTGGTGTAGATATGCCCCGTGCTCAGTCCATCCATTACCATTCAAAGTGGGCAAATCCTCTCCCTCCCTGGGAAGGCAGGGGAGGCCGATGCCCTCTTTACAGCCTGGAGCTGAGGCTGGAGGCCATGAGCACAGCCAAGGGAGGCTGGTGACAGAAACACACGTTCCTGCCTCCTAAGCTGGTGCAGCCCAGGGTTCCCTTTGCAGGTGCAGGGCAAGTTGGAGCGGGCGTTTTCCCTGACCTGTCTCAGGGGGTTGTCCACTGAGTTGTTGCTTTCCTCCAGGGCATCAATGAGACCTACAAGAAAAACCTGATGGCTCTGAAAAAGTTTGTGATGGTGAAATTTCTCAATGATACCATGGTTGACCCTCCAATCTCTGAGGTGAGGCAGGCAGGGTGGGTGCTGCTTTTGGGTGGCCTTTTGGTTCTTGTTTGCTCGTTTCTGGTTTGTCCTTTGGCGGCAGAACTTGAGGTTGGCAAGGAGCAGGCTGAGAACAAACACAGGCCTGATACTGCCCTGTCTGCAGTAGCATGTCTCCAGCAGAAGCTGGTGAAAGCACACTTGTCTCCTGGGAGCTCTTCAGCAACTGTTTTATTGGTTTTATTCTGACAGTGGTTTGGGTTTTACAAGAGCGGCCAAGCCAAGGAGACCATCCCGCTGAGGGAGACCTCGCTGTACACAGAGGTACGTCCTGGGGACTAAGGGGCTTCTGCTCTTTCCACTCTGTAGTGGCCCTGGGGCCTTGAGGAGCTCTAAACCCTACAAGCTGTGCTCTCCTCACCATCTCTGCCATTCCTGGGGCATGGCCTCCTCTTGCCAGGAGCTGTTTGGGAAAGCATTTCTCCAGGCCAGTCCTGGCAGTGGGAGTTAACAGTGGGGAGCTTAAGTCACGTCTGGCTCAAGGTCCCCTTCAGCCTGTGTTTAATGAACTCAGCTCCTTTTTAAAGCCTTTCTGTAAGAATCATCCAAAATGCCTTTTTCCCCTCTGAGGAAAAGCTTTGAAGAGCAGAGGTGGAACCCACTCTAGTCTGCCAGCCACTTCTGCTCCAACGAGAGTCCCTGACCATCAGCGCTTTTCTCTGTGCCGGGTTCCCCAGCCTTTGGCTGTGGCAGGGCCCCAGGAAGCTCTGGTCATGCTTTTCTCTGCAGGATCGCCTGGGGCTGCAGGAGATGGACAAAGCAGGAAAACTGGTGTTCCTGGGGGTGAAAGGGGATCACCTGCACTTCTCAGAAGAGTGGTTTTACACCACAATCCTCCCCTTCCTCCAGTGAAGCGAAGGGGAGGGACCCTGCGAGGGCACTGGGGGGGTCTATCACTGTAGTTAGTGCAGCTGCTACTGTACAACAGCACTTTCTGTGTGCAAACCTGTGGGGAATGTGGGGAAGGGGAAGAGGAAGGGGTTTAGCTCAGCAGCCCTTACACTGCAGGAAGAGACATAATGATGCTCCAAGATGGGTGGACTGAGCTTTGCACTAACTCTGAGGCACTCCATCCTGCACAGTCTAGTTTGGTTCTCAGAGCTGTGGCTGGGCCCCTCACCTGGTGATGGTAAAAATGAGCAGTTGGGAGCAGTTTATTTTCCCTGGCACCTGTTCTTCACAGGATGCAATGACAGTATTAACCACAATCACTAGTGTAAGAGTGCTGTGGCTCTTCAGGGAATCAGCAAGTAGACTTAGGTGGCTGCATGTAGAGGAAAGATATTACAGCTTCTCCTTCAAGATGGGGAAAAGGGCCAAATTTAGGGGTTTCTGGGGAAAAAGGAGGCTTTTGAATTAAGCAGGTATTAACAGCTTGAACAGTTTTCAACTAATGGCTTGTTTTATGCACTTTTGTACAGCAACTGAAATCAATAAAGAATTTTACATCTAAACAACTCAAAAAAACCAAAAAAGGTGATATTTGATAACTACTGCCAATCTGATTTGAGGGGAGTTGAGGACAGTCTGTACTCCCCCCTGGGGAAAGTACTCACAGCAGTGTAGCAGGGTCAGGCAGCAAGGGGCATCTTGTCCTGCCTGAGGTCCTGTGTGCCCCCAAAGAACAAACCAGACCCATTGTAATGAGCAAGTTGGCATTAACTTTATTCTATCTTCTGTATAATCTTAAGTACATAAGAAAGGTTTTTTTTCACAAGCCTCAGGAGAAGACAAGTACAAGTCACAGGACAGTCTCAAAATAATAAAAAAAAAAAATAATTGCATATTTTTTTTGTAAGTTTTGTCCTAGAGAAAAAGACCATTGACACTTGACAGAGGAAATGCATTTCAGATACGCTGATGCCACCCGAGGCGTTGGAAAAATGAAGGTCAAAGCATGTGCAGCTCCCTTTATGGGTCTGTACAGTACTGTGTGTCTTAGATCCACCACTCTGCTCCAGGGCCCTGGAGCTTCCACCAAAGTAAAGAGCCAAGCAACAGGGGAAAGGGGAGTTGAGAGGATTCATTTCACGGGGACTGATTGCAGATGAAGGAGAGGGATGAACCAACTTGATCCAACTCTGGTGTTGACAATACTGCACTACTGACCCTGGAATGAGGGAGACCCTTCCTCTGCAGAAGGGGACAGAAGAACTGTCCTGGAAGACTGAACCTGAGTTCAGCTGCTCCAAGAAGGAAGCCCTGGGGCAAAGATTCCCTTGTGAGGGTGGAGGGCTGATGGAATGAGAGGTTCTCAGCTCCAAGCTACCACCCAGACTGCCCGGGGGGGTAACTGCAGTTACTCCACTGCAGTCTCCTGTGGCACTGGTTCATAGAAAGCCTCCTGTCATGGCACAATCAGAAATACACTGAGCTAGTAGGAATGATGAAAGAGAAATCAAGGTGAAATGCTACGGCCCAAGTCCTCAGCCTTTGGTCCAGCAAAGCCATTCCCATGTCCTGTAATGCCACCAACTACTACGTAGAGCTGGAACTGGCAGCTTCCAAGACCTTCTTGAGACATCTGCCATAGCAACTGGGTACTCTGGACCCTGACATAAACCATTATTTGTTAAAAGGGGAACAACATTCCTCTCTCACATTAAAAGTTCGCTTAAAGGCAATATAAAAAAAACAACCAACCAACCAAAACCGAACAACACTCTGAAAGCCAACTGCCAGTACTGGCTGTGAAGTTCACCAAAAATCTGACTTGATCAATTGGGTGCAGTTAGATCAGACAAGGGGAGAGGAAAACAAAAGTAAAATACACCTTCCTGCTGATAGATGTGGACAATAACTGACCCACCACCTACACCAAACCCCAGGCAGAGGTATTTCAGTGACGGCAGGCAGCTGTGTCTCTTGGGTAGAAGAGAAGCAGTTTGAGAGCAGAAAGGTACAAGAAATCTAAGAGAATCATCTGAAAGCAGATCTGTCCCACAGCAGGGCCAGGGGAGGGCGTGAGCCTTGGAGCTTTTCTGCTTAGCCAGCAATTTCCGTCACAGTGGTAACCAACTTTTGACCGTTCCACACTGTCTTGAACTGTTCTGGGACAGGGAATTCAGTCTGGAGGGTAAAAAGAGAAATCTGTTGTCAAAAGAGAGTTTAAACTGACTGAGATGACTAACTACTCCCACTGCTTTAGGCATTTCTCTTAAATAACACACTGTGTTCCCTCCTGTACCACAAACACTGCCTGTTCTGCCCCCCAGAGATCACAAAACAGCGAGTATCTCCCTGTAAAGATCAACAACCTCATCTGCTGGTTTTAGCATCTGATCATCATTCTCAACCTCCAAGACCTCACTGCAACTGTGACATTCCCTGCAGGGCTCAAAATACGAATCCTGCTTTTCATTACCCCAAGCAAACCACAAGGATTTCAGAACTTCACACTTACAAAGTCTCCCCCCTCTGTGGGAACGAGGACGTTCATCTCGGAGGACTTGGCACTGACGATCTCGCAGTCCAGGGAGCTCTGGCTCAGGTACACGTGGCAGCCGTCTGTCTTGTTGATGGAAATCGTTGGCACTTTACCCATCACCTAGCAGGGTGGGCAGAGCAGCACTCAGAGGAGCAGTGGCTTGAACTGGGCAACCACAATGTTTTTCTTTTGCACTTGCCTTCAAGGCAAGAGGTTTGACTGCCAACTTCCCTGCTAGAAACATGCTGGATTCAAATGCTCACACCTTTAGCCAAAATCCAGAGTTCTTTCTTGTTTTGATTTCTTTAGAACAAAATTACAGTGAGCACTGGGCAAGCTGACCAGCCCAAATCAGACACCAAAACAGAATCAGAGTTGATTCTACTGGTGGCCTCCTCCTTTGGCAGTCACATTGCACTGCCCACCTCACACAGACTCATCTTTTATCTAGAGCCTTGAAGCAGCTCAGTGAGGCAAATGTCCTAAGGGCTGGGCAGGGTGAGCTGTAGGACAGATGGTGTTTCATGAATGTTCTCCACAGATTCTGGAAAGAAAACTACTCAAAGAAGCAGGTGCAACAGACACCCTGCTGTACAGGGCACCAGTCATACTGCAGGCACAGAACAGGTTGCAGATGCTCACCTGAACTTTAACATCCTTGCTGTTTATGATCTCTACGATGCCCACCACGTCATCAAACACCAGCCCTAGCTTCTTACAGTTATCTGCAAAGACAGGACAGAGTAGCTCACAGAAAGGGTCTGGAGATTCAGCCTTCTGCAAGCAGAGCAGCGGGCACAAAGAGTTTTCAGGGTTTCTCCACTTACCAAGAGTGATGGAGTTGATCTTGCCTTTGATTTGGAGTGTACTGTTTGTGCACTTGAAAACATATGCTACCTGCTTCAACTCTGTGTCACTGATGACCAGGTTAGTGGCATTCTCCTGGTTTTCCTGAAAAGGCAGGGAAAATACACTTTATTTTTGGAATGCAGACCCATTAATCCATGTGAACAGCAGGGCAGTGCAGCCTCTTTGAAAGCAAACTGCTGTGGATCTTCAGGCTGGTGCCTCTTACAAGAAAGCTCTTCAGGAGACCCTCCCTCCCTGCTGCAGAGCTCCCATCCCTCCATCCCACTCATGCTGATGCCAGGTACTCACCACTCTCCATTTTTTGCCCTCTAATTCTAGCAATGGAGGTGCCTTTGGAGAGGTTTTTTGGGAGGGATTAGCATTGCAGGCTGGTTTGGGAGCAGTGAAAGGTTTGGGTCCACTTCTCACAGGACCCCCTTGGTTCTTCAGTGCTGGATTCTTGTGGGTCTTCATATCATCTGAAACATGTCTTAAGCCTGCAAGAGAAGTCAAACCTGAGACCCAGCTCTCCTCCAAGAATGCAGCTGCATGAACACCAGACATCAGCCAGCACACACCATACAACAACCAGCATGGTAATATTTTTCAAAGTACAAATAAATGATTGAGACTGTGCCTAAGCTGAGCCCAAGTACAAGTGACAGCAAGTGAAAGAGGCAGCAAGAAACAGGTGACACAATCCTGGTGAGAGCACAAGATGTGCTGTAGAACCAGAAAGCACCAGCTCTTCCAGTCTGCAGCTGGAAAAAGCCCTGAGCCAAGCACCTCGCCTTTGGTTCGTGTCTGATGCACGAAGCAGGTAACACACAGAGGGATGAGCTTTGTGCAAATACAAAGAGATGCAAAATTGCACCTTTTGTACTCGAGATGTGCAGACAACCAAAGGCCTCACTCTCTGTTCCAGCTAGAGGTTAATCTGCTACACCCCACAGATGAGGCTGAGAATTCCACCTCAGATGTGCTCCCTCTGTCCCTGTGAACGGCCTCAGGGCTGCTCCTGGCTCCCAGCCTCACCCTCACACCAGATGGTCTTTTGTTACTGCAGTAGCACTGTCCAAGCAGGTGTACTGAGGCACAGCAGCAAAACTGGGGTTCACAACACAGCAGTGGGCTGCCCCCCCTCTGACAGCTTCCTCCACCTACCAGAGGTGATGCCTTCTCCTCGGTTGATCTGGGCGAAGAGCGCGGAGCGGGAAGCAGAGTCATCTGTGCTGGAGCTGGTGGGGGCAGGAGCCGGCGGGGGAGGAGGGCCTGGGGGGGGAGGCGCAGCCCCAGCTGGGGTAGCAGATGGAGATTTAGCCCCTTCTATTGCTACAGGGCCCTGTAAGAGACCAGCAAGAGGAAAGGCAATTGCACAAGCTCCGTATGTGCTGCAATCATGGTGCAATATTCATCTCAGAAGCTCCTGCAGATGAAGCCAGCACTTACTGTTTTGCTCCAAGTCAGCCCTGTGGTGTGATACTCTTTGATATAGGCCTGCAGCTCTGTCCAGATACTCAGGTAAGCTTTCACCCAGTCCACTTGCTTTTTATCTCTGAGAACACAAGGAGATAATGAGGAATGAGCAGGTGCATTTGCCACTAAAACCCAAGAACTACAAACAGTTCTTTCCATCTCTCTGCTTCTCAGATGATGCTGAGACAAGAGCAGCGATGCATTTGCTACCAGAGATTCCAGCTGCAACATGAATGCAAGGAATCTTGTCCCTAAGGATCAGGAAAGAACAGCTAAGTGAGGCTTTATAAATATGCTCTGCCTTTAAAAATAAGACTGAATTAAAGACCAAGACAGCTGTGGTTAGAGACTGGAGTAGCCTCTACACACCCAGTTAGCTGTGTTCAATGACACCTTTAAGAGAGGTGAACTTACACATCCTTGTACTCCTTCAGGATCCGGTTGGTGTAAAACATGGCAGCATCAGTCATTTCCTTCACATAAGGACCAGGCTTTGGAGCCTGAAGAAGAAAGAACACACTGGCATGGAGCAGCTGAGCAGGGAGCCAGACTTTTCCCATTAGCCCAAGGAAACCACTTCCCCTTGGAGTTCTTACCATGGCCACCCAGCCCAGGGCTGGGATGCTCTCGCTCACTGCTGATAAGTGATTGAACAGTTTGCTGCCACGGTTCTTCTCCCTGAAATTCTGCACCACCTGGATCTGTTCTGAAATCGGTTTCAGCAGCGTGGAGAACACATTCTGCAGGACAAGAGGGGCAATAACAATTAAGTACATTAGTATTTCTCTGGAATGGCTGCACATCTTCATGGGTGGTTCTGCTGAGATGATGGTCACTTGGGGGAAGGTTCCAACTGGCCCAAGTGACTGCTACAGCTCTTGCCCAGGCTCAGCCCTCCCTGCAAGCTGAGCTTGGTCCCACAGCCTTGCTCCTCCAGGGCTGAAGTCATAGCTCCCAACCGGATCGGTACGATGGGAGTACGCCAAGAACCGTGACTCATGTTCAACCCAAGAGACACTGACAAAGCTTGTTAGTAACGACAGAAATAGCATTTGCCTTTCCTGGATTCTTTTGTTCCAAGACAGTTTGTCAAATTCTTCCTCCCCTTTACAAACCCTCACAGAAAGGGGTGCTAAGGAGTCTTCTGCAGTTTGGGATCTAGAGCCTGTGTGACAGTCAGAGTCATAGCAAGTCCTCAAGTCACCCTGTCAAGCTAGACTTCAGAATTGAGGTTACTTCTCAAATCAATCCCAGCCTTTAGTATTTGGATGATAAAAATTGTTTCTGTGTGTTGTCCACTTGGAATGCTGGCTGAAAATGCTCACAAGTCTTCTGAGGTCAGAGCAGAGCAGCCAGCCAATTACATGTTTCCAGAGATGCCTCTTAAGCAAGTTTTCTTTCCTTTAAGATCAGAAAGTCTCCTGCTGGTGGCAGCAGCAAGGGACAAATTTGGGCACAACTTGCTTTTCAAAGCCTGGCCTTTCCCTTTTGCTGTTCCTTCCTCTGTTCACATGAAAACAGAGAGGTTCCAAGCACCACAGGCTAGGCTGCACCTTCAGAAGCTCCAGCCTGGCACCACTGCCAAGTAACAGGATGGGGAAATTCTTCACCACAAGCAATGAGAGTTCATACATTTTGCATTTTAAACTGGCTGCTCCAGAACTAACTAGACTCCTGCAGGACAGCCTGCACAAAGACCTACACTAGATTAAGGATGTTCTTTGCTCATAATCCTTTATTTAAATATTGTGTCAGTGGAATTTATAAACAGATCCTCAGACTAGAGGCTATGTAGAGCAACATCCCAGCAAGCCTGGTGAAAGACAAACCACCCTCCAATGCTGAGTTCAGGGAAAAAAGATGCAGATATATTTTGTGGTGAATAGGAAAGTAGCACAGAAACTCAGCTACCACAGCATAACAGAAGCCATGACTGAGCCAGATAATAACTGCAAAGAACAGCAAGGGGGGATCCTATTGCTCAGGAAAAACAGTTCTCAGCAGGGAAAAGCCAATGCATTCAGGATCAGCTTCTCAGTCACACATCCTGCTGAGAAGCAGCAGCCTAAAGTGTTCAATTACTTGCTAAGAACAAATCAATCCTGAAAGCCCAGCTATTATTCAGGGGCCATTCAACAGAGACGAGCGTCTGTTCTGCTTCAGAAGGAGTTTAATGCCTGGAAGTCTATAAGCATCACATAATGAAAAGCATGCTGGATGCAAATCCCACTGTGGCTCCTGTCTCAGAGATGTTCCTGTCTGCAGGTGGCACCTGAGGGAGCAGTGATTGCAGTGCTGGTGCCAGGTGAAACTCAAGACAGAGGTTGTGAGGTGACACTCACCAGCTGCTCTGACAGCTACAGAAAACTGGTTGCACTAATGACTGGACAATGCCAGTTCTGCAGCTCTAAGAATCAGCCTCTGGAATTCTGCCCAGTGGTGGGTCAGCACTCAGAACAGTTCATACTTTTAGCAAGTGCCACCTCAAGGATGCAAGAATCTCCAGTCCTCCTCCAGTTCCTCGTTTGGAGCAACTGTAATGGCCCAGATTCTCCTTCAGCAGCAGCCACCCCCTGCTCTGAGGTAAGGGAATACAGGGTTTGTGGTGAGAGATTTCCCAGACTTACCTCTGTTGGCTGCTGATGTTGAGATGCCATCACCAGAAGAGCCCTCTCACTCATCAAGCCTGCATGAACCATCTCAGCCTAAGAACAGAGAGACACAAGAGAGCTTCCCTTGTACCCAGCACAACACCAACAGTCATCCAAGCTCCTGCTGCCTGCAGTTCCTGCTCTGTAAGGAAGCAGCTACACTGACCTCAAAGCACATCCTTGGAGACACCCATCCTCAAACAAAACTCACAAGAGTGTAACAGCTCTTGGGCTGGGTAGTTTAGAGGCCTCCTAAAGGCATGTGCCCAAATCTGTATACAGAGCTAAGCACCCCACTAGCAAGGATTTCAGGAAGGAGGTTTATTCATAGCGTGTGTAGGTGGCAATCTGCTGGAGGTTATCTGGGCATCTGCATCTGTTTTGAATCTTCAAGGATTACAAACATCCTAGAAGACACCACTACAGGAATGCAAATACTGACAGCAAACTTGGCCATTAACAGCCCTGAAGAACAAGCAGCATCTATTTAGAGTGGAGTGAGAACATGAGTCCTTACGTGCTTCTGCACATCCCCGCCAACTTCTTTGCTGATCTTGATGTATTCAGCTACTGGGCCAGCCAGAAGTGCATCGAAAGCCTGCACGTACTGAGCCACTCCTGCAGGGAAGGAACCAGAGCACAGGTATCACCAAGAGGCACTGGGTGGGCTCCAGGGCTGGGAGCACTCACACACCTGCACTGGGCTGCACCTCCCACCCGCTGCACGCTGAGCCTCCCCCCGTGTCACAGCGACCGAACGCAGGAGGCTCAGCCCCGAGCACGCAGCTGAAGGCAGGCGAGGGAAGCGCCTCAGCCACAGGAAGCCCTTATCTTAGCAGGATGGTAACCACAGGCCTCTCTGCATTTGCACAGTGGCTGCTGGGAAGCTCACTTCCCCTCTGTGCACAGCTCATCCAACAGCCCCCTGCGTGCCCTGCACGAGCACCGCTCGCTCCGCCACAGCTACTGCTGATGTCCGACACCTCCGCGCCGCCCCGCTGATGCTTCAGCCCAGGGGCTCCCGTGGGATGATGCTGCTGCTGGGGAGGTGCTTCACACCTTACCTTTGGAAGAGCCGTCTGCACACATGCCAGGTCCTTGGCACACCGTCTCCAGGCGCTCCACAGCCTTCTCCAACCGTTCAACCAGCCCTTCCATAGCTACCGCTGTCCACAGCCTGCACAGGCAGAACACAATTACTGACCTCCTCTGACAGTAGAAAACTCATAGCCCAAACATCAAAGAGGGTTTATCAGCTGTCTGGTACAGGCTCTACCAGTTCCAGAAGGATAATTTCTACCTAGCTCTGCACCACAATGATGGGCAGCAGGGTACCTGCAAATGAGCAGGATGTTCAGATACCACAACAGCCACTCTCTATTGCCACAGTTGCTCCTGAAGGGCCACATAGTTTTATTCCATTGGAAGGACTTCTTACACCTGTAAGGACACTAAAACTTACAGCTTCTAACCTTGTATTGACACCACTCCATAAAACAAAGGTCTGCACAGAATCTCACTGCAGTCAGTTCTTGGCCAAAGTCCCGGCTGTGACCATCGAGCAAATCAAGTACGAGTGCTTCGCTGGGAGCTCACACGTTTCAGGTTAGAACCAGTGGCTTTGATTTTGCAAATACATCTATGGGGACCTCCTGGAGTCTTGAATTCCTCCAAGGAACATCTCTAACTCCAGCAGTGCTACAGAACAGAGTGTCAGCGTGCCAAACGAGCCATCCTGGCACGTGCCAAGATGAGCAGCTGCACAAGTGAAGGCGGCAGAGCTGCTTCGACAACAAAGTGCTGCTGTTCGTGCTCTCCCTCTACAGGCTTTGGGATCTCAACTGCAGAACCTCCTCTGCAAGCCCTGCACAGGAAGGTGATTTAGGCACACAGGAACTCTTAAGTGTCATAGAAACTTTCCATTAATTACTGCTTTGCAGAGACTCAGCACCAAGGAGCAAGACAAGCCACGCTCCAGGCACACTAATGCCCAGGGAATGCAGGGAGGGAGCAGCCAGTCACCAACTCCATTTTTATCTTATCACCACTCATCGAAAGGTTTTACAACGTGAGTCACCATTATGGCCTGGACACAGCTTCCTTCTTACTGCAGCAGCCTCTGAGAGCTCCAAACCCTGCCTGGAGGAGAGCCTCCTTCCCAGGACATTGCCCAAAAGGCAAAGGTTTACCCAGCTGTGTGACAAACCTCCCTCAGAAACGAAACCTGAAGTTCTAACTAAAAGGGTTTTGCTTTTGCTCACAAACCTCCTCAGCCTTGCTCCACAGTGCATGTTTTCACCCAGTTTCCAGAGGATGTGGGGCAGATCCAGCATTAGTCATGAGAGGCACTGATGTCACAAGACAAACAAGGCCATTTTCCACCCCTCTGTCTCCTGCTTGCATCAGGAGAAGCAGCGTTGATGTGGGGGGCAGGGGAGAGGCCACCCCCTTCCCAGAGGAAGAGAGCGGTTTCCTCCTCTGTGCAAGAGTGAGCCAGGAGATCATAAAACTGGACAGCAGTAACTGGATGACTTCCAGACACACACAAAAAAAAGTTCAGAGAGGCTGAAACTTGTGGGCAGTCACCCATATAATCAAGAGTAATGAATATTTCTTATTTTATTCTGTGGGATGTAGAAATCCTGCCCACAGGATCGTCAGAGCTCTGCTGCACCGAGGACGGCGCATCCAGAATGGGGCTCACGTCTTCAAGTGGGAGCGCAGCCAAGAGCAGGGCTCTGCCTCCCCCACACTCAGCACATGAAAAAGAAGAGTGGTTTCTTGGTTCCAACCCCCCCCCCCAAAAAAAAAAGAACCACCTGTTAAGGAAATTCTCCTGTGCTCTGAGAGTGCAGCAAGACAGAGGGGTGTACCACAGGGGTTTCAGGAAGGACACCAGGTTTACAGAGCACTGGATAGCCAAAGCTGCTGTTCTGCACCACTGATCCTCACCACATTCCACGCCAGGCTCTAATCTGATCAACCCCATTACCGAGTCACAGACTGCATTTCAAATCAGGATTACAAACCAGAAAGTCCAGATGGAAAGCTGCTTCTGACTCCCAGCCATAAACCACGCTGTTGCGAGGAGCATATCGCATCGGTTCCAGACTAACGTCCTCTAACAACACAGCACTCCTGGAGAGTCAGCTCCCTTCCAGTCCCCTTCCCCTGTGACACTGGGAACCAGTGGGTTTCCCTGACAGAAGCCATAAGCTCCCAGTGTTCAATACCAGCTTTGTCAGCCTCACACTATCTGGCAGATGCTGAACTCATTTTAATGTCTGTTTAACGAGCAGCATTAGAACAACTCACGAGATAAGACACTTGGTAAATTGTCAGCAAAATCAGAACTAAGTGTGGGCAGCACAAAGCCCTCCAGCAGGCAGCACAAAGTCCTCCAGCAGGCAGCACAGAGTCCTCCAGCAGGCAGCACAGAGTCCTCCAGCAGGCAGCACAAAGTCCTCCAGCAGGCAGTCAGATCTCAGTCACTCCTCACTAAAGCTATTTTGACTCACCCTTCCTATGCTCTTTGCCCTGTGGATGCAGCTCTTTCTGCCATCCATCTACACCTCCATCCAGCATGAAATAAAAATATTTGGTTGTACAGGCCCAGAACTTAACCAACATCAACAGCCAGAGGCTGCAACCCAGAGACTGATGTTTAGCAAGGAGGGGAAAAAAAAAAGATCACAAAGTAGACCTGCTTGGGCTACATCTAAACAGTGTTTTGTCTTGATCACTTTGAATGCAGAAAAAATTTGTCAGTAAGAGAGAAACTGACTTCTCACCTCTCAGTAATAACATGGGATCTTATTCACCTTCTCTAAAGAGGGAGCTGAGACACAGATCATGGAAGAGTCATTGTTGTTCAGCGCATCGTGCGGTGCTCGGGAAAGCCAGGAAGGTTTTTGAGCCAGGCAGCTGGGGGTTAGAGCTCCCTGGCTGAGAGGAGTGGAGTTAAGATGAAGCTCTCCCTTTGGGGACTATAACACAGGATTTATATCTAGGTCTTGTATAAATTCAATTGAACTTTGATTACCAGTGGAGCGGAAGCTATGGACTCGCAGTACACACACACGTCACCCTGGGCCAGGAAGGGCATTCATCTCCACAGCACACTGGGTGAAGCTATTAATTTGCTTTTATTTCCAGCACAACTTGGGAACATGGTTTTGAACACATTGCACAGCAAAGAGGTTTTCATCTCCAACGAGACTGTTTTGATACACTGATTAAAGCAACAAAGGGAAGGGATTTTCTTTGTACAAACACTAGCTAGCTACCCCAAAGCTGATCCTGGGCAACAACACAGTGAGAGGAGTTTCCTGTTTGGAGAATATCAAGGAGTTGGCACGTCCCAGGCAAAGGCCAGGCCTCAGAGGAGTGAGCAAGGTCTCATAAAAACGACTTAAATTAAATTATTTGGTTGCCTGAGAGAGCAAACTCACCCCAGTCCTCACTCAGACATTCTGGAAGACACAAAAGTGAGTTTTCTAGCCAAAGCAAGTCAAGCCCACGCTTCTGTTCAGATGGAGCCTTTGTGAAGCCCAACAAACTGCTGTCAGCAACGTGAAATTTGCATCAGCTACTTCCTGTTTCTACAGGCAAAAGGAATAGAGACGGGACAACTAAATTAAGAACATACCACAGTTTATTTCTGAGCTGACACTGGAATATCTCAGGGGAGCAGCTACCAGATGATTTCCAACATTTCTATCTTCCAAAAGCCTAAAGAATTTTGTTTTAAACAGTTCAGCTCATCAAGTAAGGAAGGATTTGAAGCAAACCAGGACTCAAATGCCTGAATTTAGTCAGTTGTCAGGACCAGCCACAAACACAAGACAGCTATTGCTGGTCCCAGCAGCTGCCAAGACAGAGACCTCTGCTGTTTATAGTACAACAATCCTTGTTGACGTTGCTCCAGAACCCATGGTGTCTACTTCTGGAATTTCACATCTATTTTATTTAGAGAACCAAAAGCACTTTAAAATAAAATAAAATTAAATAAATAAATAAACAATCCATCTGGACTCTATTTGAGTTCTCTCAAATAACAAATCCTACTGAAATCAGTAAAAATGTTATTTGGCATTTTTACTCAAGCATTAAGGGAGGGTTAAAGTCTCACTCCACGCTACAGCAAGCACAAGGACTCCTTTTTCCTCACAACAATATGAAATAGGAGATTTTCACTTGCCAGACTCTGTTGCTATGCTCCTCTCATTTCCATTTCCCATCAGGGTGATGAATCCACCAGAGATGTCAGTGAGGATCTGGGATCTGAACTAAACTGGACACGGTACCAAGCTCCCTATCAGGAATTCAGAGCATGGAACCCCGTCAGCATCCCTCCCGAGCTGGGCTTGCTCAAGCAGAAGCTGCTTGGCTGAAGTTGGTTGTGTGGATGATGATAAGGAGTATTTTTGGCTTTTTGGCAAGCTCAGCAGGATTGTGTGGGCAGGAGGATCACCTCGGGAAGAGAATGGGAACACAGCAGTTTCTCCAGGTCACCGATTCTTGGGTTTTCATGGACCTAGAGCCCAGGTCTTGGGGAATTCCAGACCCCAACGTGTAAAATCCTGTGACCCCATGTGTCAAACGCCTATATTATTGTGTTTTTTTAAATTTCACTATCACAAAATCCAAAGCAATCACATCTTTATCCCGTCCTCGCCAGCACCAAAACGCCACCGGCAGAAGAACCCTCAGGGAAGAGCAACCCCAGCCCCGGAGGATGGAGCTGGTACCGGGGAGTGGGATCCACAAACTACACCGAGATCTTTGCTTGAGGCTGCGGCAAATCAGTCCTGAGGTGGAAAACTGAACGTATCACCGGGGCACACCCCCGCCTCCCTGCCCGGGTGAGTCACCCGGGGGTGCCGGTCCCGGTAACCGACCGCTCCCCACATCACCGACCGCCCTGCCCAGGGGGAAGGTTCTTCCTGGGGATGGAGGCACCGCGGGCCGCATTAACCGCCTTACCCCGGGGTTGCGGGGGCAGATGCGGACCCCCCAGCCCGCCCCTTCACCCGGCCGAGCGGCGACGGACCCCGGCGGCACAGATCCCGGTAATTTGTGCTGCATCCCCCAGGCAGAATCCGGGCGCAGAGACACCCCCCGGGCCGGGTCCCCACCGCAGGAAGTCCCAGGGCCTGCCCGGTACCACGGCTCCGCTAACAGCCCCGTCGGGGAGTTTTCACCGTTCCCTGACTAAATTAACCCAAAATCACGGCGCTTAACGGATTTACCCCCAGCAGCCGGGCGGGACCCCTCCCGCGTCCCTGCGCCCTCCCAGCGCGACCCCGGCAGATGCGGACGGGGCTCCCCGAGCCCAGGCGGGCGCGACCCCTCACCGGAGCCCCCCGGCCAGCCCCGGGGCCCGGCGCGGCCGTTCCCCGGGACTCTCCCCCCGCCGATAGCGGCTCCGGGGCAGGGTCCGCACCCGGGGCAGGGCCCGCAGCCCTGGCAGGGAGCCGCCGCCTCCCCGCCCGGCGCTCACCTCCCCGCCGCGCTCCCGCTCCGCCGCCGCCGCCCGGCGCCGCCCAGCACCCCCCGCGCCCGCCGCTTCCGGCCCCCGCCCCGCGCGCCGGAACTACGCACCGCGCGGCGCAGCGCAGGGGAGGAGGAGCTTCGGCCAGTCCCTGCTCTGTGATTGGCTGGTGGGGTTGTGGGCGTGGCCGTAGGACAAGGGGCGGGGCTAAAGGGGCGGAGTCTCCCTTGGGGGCGGGGCCGAGGGTCCAGAGCGGGTCCGGGACCCCCGGGGAGGGGCTGGGGCGGCTCCGGCGGCTCCGGGATCCTCCCGGTGCCCGAGTCCCCCGCAGAGGAGCCGGGGTTGGGCTGAGAGCCCCAGCGGGGGCAGCTGGGACCCCTCCAGGGCAGGTCTGGGGGGGCTGGTGGGTCCTCAGGAGCTCTGAGACCGCCCCGAGAGGGGCTGGGGGTGGGTTGGGGTGGTGGGAGGAGGCGGGGACCAGGCGGAGACCCCTGGGAGAGGGGTTGTGATGGAAGTTGGAGCCCTGGGGATGTGGCTGGGGGCTGTAACCTGGACCCCCAGGGTGGGGATAAAGGGGATGAGCCCCCCTGGGGAGGGGGCAGCCTGGGCTGGGGCTGCAGAGGGGGTGGAAGGGGACATGGCATCCTCCTGTCCCTCAGGAATGACATCTGGCTGCGTCAAGGCAGGAGCTGAGGTCAAGGCTCCTCCAAGCCTCATCTGGTGGGTGTGGGATGGGAGGAGGGTCCCCCTGGGGAACTGCTGACCGTGGAAACAGCCACACCCTCACCCCAGGGTAAATCCCGGGGGGCTCTGGGCCCCTGGTGCTCTGTGCCAGGCTGGGTTGTCATTGCTGGCTCTGTGCAGCAAATACGGTTTGACTTTTGGTGCGTTCCTGGCTCATCCCAAGCATCAAACATCTACACAGCTCCCCTGCGTCCGGGGTCTGGAGCACGCTGGAGCCCGGCGCCCACAGACCCTCTGTGATCCGAGGGTCTCAAAGCCCTTAGATAAATATTGTTGTCCAGTTTTGTTGGTGGAGAGACCAAGACTGGGGAGAGCAAGGGAAAAAAACTCAAGAGTCAGAGAGAGATCCCTGGATTCAGGTTGGGATCGTTCCCACAGAAGGCTCCTCTGTCTGCTTTTACCGTTAGGACGGGATTTGCTCTAAAAACGTGTTTGCTGCCATGATTAGAGGAAGGGCAGCGGTTGTCCCTGTGTGCTGTGAGGGACCTGGAGCTTTGCTCTGTTCTTTTGGTTCCCAGCAGCTCTGGGGTGGGAGTTGAAGACCCCTGAGAGCTGGGGGGGGTCTGTGCAGACAGACAGAGCATCCGTCCCGGCGAGGGCTGGGACACGTTGACAGGATGGGAAGGAGGAGAAAACGCAGCGAGGTCGGCTGACTTCACCGCGGCTTCCTGCCCCCTGCTCCGCTACCATAGATGGTCACGTTCTGCAGCGCGGGGTGGGAGCGGGGCCCGTCCATCCCTGAGCTTCCCAGCACAGACCCAGGCTCGGGCTGCGGGATCCTGAGCAGGGCAGGCGGGAGCGGGGCCAAGCCTGGGAGCAGCCAAGGGCTGGGAGCGGGGTGGCCGGGAGCGTGGCTCTGCTGACATCTAGTGAGGTTGTCTCCTCCAGCTCCAGTTCCGGGGCAGCATCCAAAACCTTCTGAGTGCTGGATTGGGTGGGAGTTGTGTCCTCTTGGTGTCAACTCAGCTCACCACTATCCCCCCTCCTTGCCATGCAGCTCCCAGTCGCTGCTCTGGCAAAGCACATGGAGCTGAGGGGGACCTGGAGCCCTTGCATCGTCCTTCCCATTTAGGCTGAACCCTACAGAGAAGACGAGCAGCTCCCTGCAGTCCCCAGTGCCATTTGTCTGGTTTTCTGCTTTTCTCACCGTGTTTTCAGCACCTGATCTGCCTCTTGCAGCTGTGTCCATCACCATCAGACACCTTAGGATCAATTGACATGATGCAAAATAGAAAATAAAAGACAACCACCTCTTTTCTGTGTAGCCGGTGACAGAATTTATCACATCCTGTAATGGTCACAGCTGTGAAGCACCAGCCACGTCCTGCCTCGCTGGTGCAGGGGGGACCAGTGATCCTGGGGAGGAATCTGCGAGGAGGAAGCGAAACTGGGGAGAGGAACCAGAAATAACCAGAGAACGGGGAGAGGAAGAGCTTGGCTCACAGGGGATATCGCAACCCAGCCCCAGCCTGGTGTGTTTGCTTCTGGGTGGGTCCTTTCAGTTGAACATGGTTCCTGAAGGAACAAAGATCAAGTTCCTGGTAAGGCCAGGTCATGGAAGAGCTGCCTGTTTGCAGGAGGATGATAAACCAGGTCAGTGCTCTGTGAGGGATCCCAGTGCCCATAAACCATGCCAGCCTGTGGCTGTCACTGTCCTGTCTCCAGGGAAAAGCTTACAGCTTCCCCATGCTGCTGCCAGGAGGTTGGTGCCTCATTCCCCTTCTCTCCAAGCACTACAGGAATATCTGCTCCTTTTTTTAACCATGAAAAAGCTAAAATGAAATGGCCATAAAATGCCCAAAATGTGTCCCTTTTGTGTCCCTTATCACCTTTTGCTTTGTTGCAGCCGAAGGAGAGCACTTGTCCCTGCTCTGTTGTGGTATGAGGAGAGCACTTGTCCAAGCTCCAGCCCAGGTCCTCGTGGTGCTCAGCAGCCTCCAACTCCTCTGCCAGAGCAAAAACAGCCCTGGCTGGGGCCAAGGTGCTTTCCAAGCTCCCTGGGCCATCTCTGGGTGAGGCTAAGCCTGAGCACCAGCCTGCTCGCAGTGTTTCACTTCCCAGCAAAGCAATTTAAAGCTTCATTCCCAGGAAGAGGGAGTTTCTTGGTAGCAGGAAACCATCTCCCTGCCCCATCAGTTTTTGACCACGTACCACAGCACCTTGGCTACTGACATCCTTGGAAACAGTGATTTTGCAGAACATTAACTAAAGCCCACCAAAACAGGTCAGTAGCCTTCAGTCTCTGTTTGCAGATCAAGTGAGTGACCTCAGCTGGGTGACACAGCCAAGGTGACCCCAGGAATGCCTCCATCCTGCACCCCTTGCTGTGCAGCTGGCCCTGGCTTAACTCTGCCTTCCCCAGCCAGGGATCAGGATCTGCTTGCCATGACCAGTCAGTGCCTCTGTCCTGAGCACAGCCCTGCTCCTGTGGTCTCACTTCTCCCCAGAGCGAGCTGATTTCCAGCTAGATCCATTCCCTGATCCAGCCCCCCCAGAGACCATACCAGCACAGTGGGGTGGCTGTGCTGTCAGACACCCCTTTCTGGGGGATCCTGTGCTTGGTTCAGCTTGAAGTGTCTGTGAAACCAGCCCTGGGTGATTTCTGCTGCAGTGTGGGACACGTGGGTCCTTCCAGCCCAGGGGAAAACCATCCCCACCAGTAGCTGTTTGAAAGTCTCATAAATCTCTCCTGCTGCAAGATAAACCTGAGGCTCTTCGCCCTTTCCCTGGGGATAAGGAGGGGGGTTATTCTTTGCCCTCTCCAAGGAGAGACTTTTCACACTTCCACTTGTCCCCCGTAGGGTAAATAGACACAACGTGGCTGCTCTCACCTTGGGGACTGTCCCTCCTGTCCCTCCTGCTGCCTCCATCTGCCTCAGCCAGGAGAAGACCTGCCTCCTTGGCAAAACCACCTTTGGTGACAAACAGAGGACATGAAGTCCCATTTTGCAGGTTCATGTGCTGCCCTTTGGAGGCCACGATTGATTTTTATTTGGTTTTGTCCCCTTTGCAGTCACCTCCCAGGACGAGTGCCCTGCAGTTGAGGTGAACGTCTGTCTGTGTCCCATCACCTCCCAGCACCCTCCCCGCCTTCCCCTTGGCACATCCAGCCCTGATGGCATGTCACTGGCTCACCTTGGTGCCAGAGAAGAGCAGCATCCTCCTGAAGTCCCCTCAGAGAGCTTTTTGCTCCAAGACAGAGGTGCCCACCAGTCTGGGTTCAGCCATGTGCACTGGGTGCTGGCACCCAGCAGGTTTCCCCAGGGCTCAGGGTGAGCCTTGCAGCCTGACTGGGTGCCCTGGGAAGGGTAGAGGATGCACTAACATACTCTGGTGGGTGTCAGTGCAGAGAGGGGTGCCCACAACAACCTGCCCTCCCTGCTTAGCAAGCCCTGGGTGCTGGGACATGGCCCTGCACCCCTGCCAGGCTCTTTCTACAAGCTCCTGTGCACCTTCACCAGTGTACAGTGAAAGGTTCTTTCCCTTGTGAACAAGAGGGACTAGAGAACCTGGTTCAATGAGCAGAACAGAAACCCTCTGCTCCCTTCCAGCATGAGCAGCAGTACCCCACAAGTTCAGGGGAAGGTCCCCTCCATGCCCTTGGCACCAGCTGGGTAACCCCTACCTCAGATGGTCTGGGAGCCCCTTAAAGCCCATCAGCTGAGAATGGGGGCTGATTCCCAGCACCCACAGCTGGTTTCTGGGCAGCACAGCCCCAGCCCATGTGCCATCCCAGGCAGCAGCTCAGCAGGTGCTGAGCACACAGCTGACTCTCCACATTTGCCATGTTCTGGCTTTGATTTCTTGATTGATGGACACAGCATCAGAGCACACAGCAGCCACGGAACTCCAGCTCTGCAGGGAGGTGCTTCCCAGATACTCGAGTGCATTTGCTTCAGCCTCAAGGTTGTGTGGATTAAGCTGTAGCACAGCTGCTGGGGGAGGCCAGCTGTAGGTGTGGGCAGCATCTCCCCGTGCAGTGGTGGTTGGACAGACTTCCCTTGCCAGGGCAGCTTTCTTCATGCTTGGAGCTAAAGCCCTCTGTAACCACAGCTTAAGCAAGACCTGGTCCCTGCTTCAAGGCTGGAGTTTTGCCCAGGGCTTAGTGCTATCAACTCCCATGGCCATTTTATTTCCCCTATCTATCTTCTTAAAAGCCCTAAATAGAAGAGGTGTGCTCAGCCAGGAATGTCTGAGCCCTGTTTCAAGCTCACTACGCTGTTAATCTCTTGAGCTGGCTGCAAAAAAAACTGAACAGACTCCTCATGAACCCCACCAAGACAAAAAAAAAAAAAAAAGGCAGTAAAAATGAAATTCCCCAATTTCTGTTGCAACTCTTTGAAAAAGAAAAGCTAGCAGCAAATTTTCAAATCCTTGGAGACAGCAGCACTGCCCACAGCCCTTGGGGGCAGCCAGGTCACACCAAGGCAGGATGACTCCTCACAAACCCAGCCAGGAGCAAGCCAGGGGTCAGTACGTTTGTACTGATCTCCAGCTCTGCACTTGTCTGAGCCCTGCCACCCTCCTCCTCCTCCTCTCAGAAGGTGCACATGGCACCTACCTGCCCTGCCACAGGGGCTTTGTCCCCCTCTTTTTGTCCTGCCCTTGTTCCTTGGCTGCAAGCTGCATTCCCTGCAGGAGCGGCGGCAGCTGGGCGATGCTGACGCTGCCTCTCGCCCTCTGCTCAGCACAGAGCCGGCTCCAGCCACCTTGCATCATCCCTTTTGCTTCTTGCCATGACCCCTGCCACAGCAGCCCAGTGGGGGCCCAGTTAAGCATTCCCAGCTAAGGTCTAATCCCTTTGGCTATTTTTAAAACCCCATCCTCACTGCAGTCCTTTGTACCCAAACCGGGAACAAAGGAGGAGTCACCCTCCCCCTCCAGCCCCCCCGTGCAGAGGGGCTGCTCTCGACTCGGGCACTGACCCCACCAATTTCTTGGTGTGACAAATGTTGCTTAACAAAAGGCAACAGCCCCTGTCTGTCCCCAGCACAGTGGCCATGGGGACAGAGCAGCAGAGTTAGAATCCCCACACACCAGGCATTTGTCCCAGCTGCACGGGTGGCTGCTTCATCTCTGGTCTTACTCCAACCCGCTTTCCCCCTCTGCCTTGCACTTGCTGCTGCAGGAGCACGGGGAGGGCAGGGCAGGGCTGGAGAGGGGAATGTCAGAGCAAAGTATAAATATCCAGGGAGATTAACCCTTGCACAGCACTGGGAGAAAGTGTTGAGTGTCACCCACAACCCGCATTCCCTTTCTCTCCGCTCCCCAGCTGCCTCTCCTGTTTCCAACCCCGGGTTCACAATCTCCTCAGCCAGTGCTTTGATTTCATTCCTGCCTCCACCCCCGTCCTCTCTTGAAAGAGAGAAAATAATAAAGCCTTTGTTAGGCTGCTGCGGCACAAGCACCAAGCAAGGAGCTGCGCAGGGCTGCCGGGCACGGCTGCCTGCATGGATTACAGCATTCCTGTGCCTTCAGCTCTGGGGAAGTCAATCCTGCAGCCTATGGCACGTCCAGGGATCCTGGGCTTGCTGACATCCACAAAAAAAAGCAGCCAACAACAAAAAACAAAAATCTTCTACACCCACACTGCTGACTTCTCCCATTTTTATGTAAATTAATATTAATAGGTCCTCGAGTTTGGTTTCTGTACAGATATATACAAATAGGAAATAGTTTCATATTTACATCATTAAGTTAATTAAGCTCTATATAAAAAAAAAGATAACAGCTTTCCAAATTAGTGTCACATGTACAGACAGCAGAGGTGAGCTCACGTCCTCGGCGCGGGCACGTTGACAGTGTAATGTACACTAACCATTATCCCCGGGCCCACAGATGGGCAACGGGCACGAGTGTCACGAGGAGAAGGATCCCAGCTCCAGGCTCTTCTGCTCTCCAGGCCCCAGCAGCAGGGAACAGTGCTTGTTTCTCATCAGGCACACAAGTACCACAGGGTCAATTCGTGTAATGTACACTACAGCGCTCTGTGGATCCCGTGGAAGGCACAAGACCGGCACAGATCTTGCGTTCAAGTCGGTGGATGCTCTTGACGGCTTCTCCCAGGTGTTCCTCCACGGTGCACACCTACAGCAGCACGAGGCTGGTCCAGCCCTGGAGGGGCAGAGTCCTTCAGAAAGCCCCGGTGTGAGAGGACAGACCCAGCCCAGGGTCACACGATGCTGGCCAGTTCTGTGTTGTCCGACTCCGAGCTGCTGTTGCTCTCCTCCCTGCGGGCAAAGGGTTGGGGAGGAGGTATGGAGTGAGCCCTGCCTCCAAGCAGATCTCTGCCCTGGAGCAGAGGAGCCTCTTGGAAGGGCTTGAGAAGGACGTCTCCACCTCATACAGTCCCCAAACGAGTTTTCTTTAGCAACTGGGGCGGGTTCCCCGTTGATCTCAAACACTTCACGCCATCTCTTTGGAAGTTGGGATTGGGAAAACAAATCAGCCCTTCCCTCACCCCACCACCCACACCTCCTG
This sequence comes from Caprimulgus europaeus, assembly GCA_907165065.1. The sequence continues at coordinate 5,119,661 of OU015547.1, forward strand.
CAGCATTCCTGCACAAGTCACAGTGTGTCCCAACCCGCCCGGGCCTGATCCTGCCCCCACACACCCTGCTGGCATGCCGTGCTTGCTTCCTCCACAGCACGAGCTGCTGCTCACCTTAAGTCCTGCAGGGCTTTCTTGTTCTTCCTCCGCTTCTCCTCATCGATGGGGTACAGCTTGAACAGGAGCAGGCCCAGCAGGATCAGCCCCACGGGCACGGCTGACACCAGCATCTTCAAGGTGGAGTTCACCTCGCTGGGCTGGGAGCAGCCCCGGGTCTGGTACCCTGCAAAGCTGGGGACAGAAAGGGATCTTCAGGTAAAGGAAAGTAGCTTTGTAGGAGACAAACCTGTTCCTGCAGGTAGAGGTTTGTGGAGCCACAGCTGGATTTAGACCTCCCCCACCTTGCTTCCAATCCTTGGAAAGCAGAGATGCCTGGATGCAGAAGCACCAGGCTGGTCTCCCTCCCTCCCTCCTCAGCTTCCCCCAAAAAACTCACTCTAGGCTGAGTGTGGAGATGCCCAGGGAGACCCCAGAGGTGAACTTGGTGAAGAAAACATAGAAGGAGAAGAAGATGGGTTCATGGCCATGGGAGTCAGGGTGCTGCAGCTTGAAGTCATCAATGACATCCGGGAGCATGGACCTGTGTGGAGAGCAGAACGGTGCACACTAGGACAGAGCCAACAAAGCATTTCCTCTCCCTGCTGAGAGGATTTCCCTCCAAGAGCCCAAACTTGGCCTGAAAACATTGTGAAAAAGCTTCCCAAGGATTTCTAACTGCCCCAGGAGGCCCTGGAAGCGCCTTGCCCAGCACTCGGAGTGCAGCACCCAGAGCACCAGGACCTCACACTCACCAGGGCAGGAGGAAGGCGGCTGCGACGCTGATCCCAGCTGCAACGGCCACGATGTAGGTGACGATGAGGTTACTGTCCAGGACAGCCACCATGATGAGGAAGGGGATGGCAGACTGGAGAGGGGACAGAAAGCAGGTTGTGTCAGCACTGCCTGACCCAGACTCCTTGGCTTTTCACCTTCCCTCCCGTGCACGCCAGCCCTCCGCCCGCGGGGACGGCCAGGGAAGCAGCAGTGGCCATTTCTTGCTGGCCTTGGCCACATCTGTGACAGCACAAAGAGCAGGGTGAGGGACAGGCACCAAATCGGCAGCAGCAGCCCCTGCCGAGCTCTGGGGCCTCTTGGGGGGGGGGGGGGTCACAGCTCTGCTCACCCCACATGAACATCATCCTCACGTGCCCCTCTGCGCTCAAGGGCACCCACTCACCGAGATGCCCACGTAGACAGCAGTCTTCTTCCCAAAGCGGGTGAGGAACCACTGCCAGAGGGGAATGGTCAAGGTGGCCGAGAGCTATGGGAAGAGACAGTGGTCATGGTGTCACTTGCTGGACAGGTTCTTTTCTGGGGAAAAAGCTCTTCCCAGCAAGGAGCAGCTCCTGGGGACAGCCTCCCCCATCACATTTCCAGTTTCATCCAGCACCTCCAGTTTCCACACGCTCCCAGGGTTGGCACACAGCCTGCTCCTGCCCTCACCCCATCCCTCACCTGCCTCCACTCCCGGGAAGGAGAGCTCACAATTGGAGCAGGTGTGTGGGGCCACCTCCTCCCACAGTGTGGAGCACCCTGGCACCCAGCACCGCTGTCCTCAGGGCACCCATGAGGTGCCAGCACACCTGCCCAAACAGAGGGAGGACCCGACATGATCCTTGGTGCTGGGAAGGGACCTGATCTTGTCACCACTGCCTGCACACAGCATGGCCAAGAGCCAGGCTCTGTGGGGACCTGGACACCTTGGACCTCTCCACCCCATCGAGTAGAGAGGGTGGGAAGGGCTCCCAGGGATGAAACAAACTGGAAAGGGCTCTCAAGGAGCTGTTTTGCTCCATCTTCCTGGCAGTAAACACTCAGATCCTTCTCTCAAGGCAGGGGGGAAGGGCGGGATTTGGACAAAAGGTCCCCCCGGCTCCTGGTCTCCCCCCGTCTCTGGCCATCCTCTCCCAGGAACAAAGGCCTCACTGTTCCTACTGACTCGCCCAACCTTTGCAGGATATTTGGCAGCTTCTTCTCCCTTCCCTTCTCCCTCAGTCCCTGTCCCCACACTGGACTATCCGCAGCCTCCCTCCCCTCTGCCCATGGAGCACCCATCCCATCGAGCACCCATCCCATGGAGCACCCATCCCATGCCAGCTCCTGGGGAGGACCCAAGGGATCCCATAGCACTTGTCCCACCACAGTCCTGGCCCCGAGGAGCTCCAGGACGGGGCTGTACGCACCATGATGGCCAGGAGAATGTTCTGGAACTCGTTGCGGAAGCCCAGGGTGTAGGTGCAGAAGAGAGCAAAGTTTCCCTCCAGCAGCTGCGGAGGAGGCAGATGGTGGTTAGTGGGGGACGGGCACCCCAGGCACCCCAGACACACGTGTTCCTCCTCACGAGGCTGCACCCAGAGCGAGAGCAGGGGAAGAAAGCGGCCATTCACCGACCCACCCGAGGGCACAGGGCCACATCCTTCCTCTCTTCCTCATTCAGCTGCCACCTCACATGCTCCCAACCCACCGGGATCTTGTTTGGGCCCCACGCTGCTCATCCCCCAGCCACCTCCAAGCCACGCTGCTGCCCTTCCCTCTCCCCCATCCTCCAAGCCCAGCTGTGCTCACCATGAAGGCCAGTGAGGTGAAGAGGAAGCCGGCGATGAGCTTGATGTAGGCGCTGTGGTTCATCACCAGCTTCAGCCCCTGGAAGAAGGAGACAGGCTCGTCCGACTGGAGCTCGGAGGACTCTGGGGAGCAGAGCAAATCAGCCCATCGTTAGACCCACTGAAACAGCACCCTTGGGTGCAAGGGGTGCAGTGCCTTGTGCCTGCCGCTAAGCACCCTGCACAAACCTACAGGGAGTCAGGGCAATGAGAGCAGGGACCCCTCTGCCCTCACACAGGGGTCCCTCAGCCCCATGGAGGAAGGAGGATGGCCAGGCTGATTGGCCCAGGATAAGCAGAGTTGGTCACAAAGCAGAGGGAGGGAAGGGCAGAAGCTACTGGACTTTGGATATCACCTCACTCTGGGATGCCCTGGTTGGCACTAGCAGCCTTGGCCAGAAAAAACCCCAAGATAACGTTTATCTCTGACAGTGCAGAGAGCTAAGTCCTCAGGGCTGGAACGTACCCTGGAGATGCTCTGGCCTCCTGCCCACAGTGCTGCCCTTCCCCAAGCCCTCATACCCAGACCTCAGCTCTACTTGCCCCTCTCCTCCAGTGTTTGACCCACAAACGAGGGGCCAAGAGCTCAGCCAGGCTCCCGAGGAGCCCCTGGCAGAAGCCACAGCATTTCCACGAGTCTGGATGCTTCCATCACGCCTCCAGCCTCACCTCTCTTCTCCCGCACGCCCACCGACAGGATCACGGCGCAGAGGATGTAGAGCCCCCCGATGACCCCCGCAGCAATCATGTAGGCATTTCTCTGTGCAAGAGAGAGGGGACAGTGAGGAGGGGGACTTGTCCCAGGAGCCAGCCTGGTCAAAAAGGCAAGGAGAGCACAGCAGAGGCTGCCAGCAGGACTTACTGTGTCTGTGAGTGACCCAGTGTCGTGGGTCATGTTTAGCTCCTCCATGGCCACCGAGGAGTTGGTCTTGCCGATGAAGAGGGGGCTCTCGATGCAGGGAGTAACCACCTTGCCCACAATCTGGCCCTGGATGGCGGTTCCCAGCACAGTGCCCAGCACTTCCACCGTCATACCTGGAGGGAGAGACCAATGGGACTGAGCACAAGCCCTTGGGCAGCCAGGGCATGGGTGCAAAACCTTCCTCCACAGCAGAGCCTCCCCAGCTGTGATTCACTGTCCTTCACCAGGAGAAATGAGCCAGCCCAGTTCTCCCACAGCTCCCTCCAGATCGCCAAGTGATAAAGCCACAAGGAAGAAGAGTGTCTGCTGGGGAAACTGAGGCAGGGAGCAAGGCCAAGATTTGGTGCTCCCATTGCTGTATGACACAGCAGGAGGGAAGACTTGAGATCTCAGACCCCCATCATCTGCTCCTGGCACTTGGCCATAACAAGGAACACCTCCCCATCAGCCCAGCTCTCGCCAGACTGGACGAGGATGTCTGCTGGAGGAGCTGGCGAAGAGGAATGGGAAGAGCTGGACCAGCTACAATTCTAGCCTTGAATAATGTTCATCACACACCATCCTTGGGGTGAGAAGTGATCCAACGAGCCCTTCCAGCAAGGTGTCTGGAGGAGGATCACACCCCAGCCAGAGCTGCAGCAAAGGAGCTGAGCACTGGCTGCCCCCAGCCATGGGGAGCAAGGGAAGGAAATGCTCTTACGGTAGGCAGTGGCCGAGTCCCGCTCACTCTGCTCCCTGCTGATGAACATGGTCAGCGCTGAGTAGGGCACGTGGAAGCACTGCAATAGCACAAGGAGAATTATCTCAGGGATGGGAACCTGCCTCTCCACATAGCTCAGCGAGGTGAAGGCAGGGATGCCTCCTCTCCATCCCTCAACCACCAGCCCTGGCATGTGCAGAAGTCCAACTCACCGTCACGAGGGTCTGGAAGATGCAGTAGAAGATGAGGTACCACATCACTTGGCCTCTGGAGATGTCTGGCACAAACCAGATGAGAAAGTAGGAGATGACAGCAAATGGGGTGGAGAAGATGATCCTTTGGGAGAACACAGCGTTAGCCTTGTGGGCATGGAGAGCCTGGGTAACCTCACCAGCCCAGTTCTCCCTGCTGCCACACATCCAGTGGGGTTCAGGCATCTGGTTTTGGGGGCTCCTGAGCCACCCTGGGGTGGCCCACCCTGCTCCAACACTTTGACAGGAGGTGGTGGCCACATGGGTGATTCAGAGCAGGCTGAAGGCAGCAGCTCAGGTCTCACAGCGTGAGAAGGGGAAGAGCTGACTCAGACTTCCACGGAAGAGCTTTATTTGCAAAAGCAGACATGGCTGCTTCGATGGAAGAGATTGATCTGCTCTTGCTTTCAGCTTCCACCCCTGGCCCCAACCTCTCCCCCAGGCAGCTCTGCTGTGTGCTCAGCAGGATGTAATCACCTCCCTCATCCCGGCAAGGGCTGGGCAGCAGCCAGGCAGCACAGCAGACAAATGCCTCTCACCAGCTTGGCTTTGCTGCCAGCACCCTCTGAACCCTGATCCTGGAGTCACCACTGTTCAGCTGGCAGGGATGGGACAAACCAGCAGCCAGGCAGAGGCTGCCTCCTTCTCCCACCCCTGCCCAGCTTCCCAGAGCCGCGGACATGGGATGCAAAGTGCAGCAGAGGACTGGAAGAGATTGCTCAAGCATTGGGCCTTGGCAGGAGTCCCAGCAGGACTGGCCAGTGAGGGCCATCGCAGTAGGAAGCCACCCAGAGCATCTCTGCTTCATCCAGCGCATCTCACAACCCTTGTCCTACGCTCCAACCCAGAAGAGGAACAGCTCTGCCCTGCACCAGCAGCCTGAGGTCCCTCCATCACTTGGGGAAGCACAAGAGGAATTTCTTCTCCTGCAGGGATGCCAGCCAGGTGTTGAGGGCACCTCCACATCCCTTCAGGAGATTTCCTTGGGGATTTACAAGCACCCTGCGCTCCACAAATTACGGGATGGAAGCTGCAACCTGGAACGAAGCCAGCAGAACCGGACATGGGACAGAGCCCTGGTACGGTCAGGGTTGGCCCTCTGCCACCCCGCTGCCAGGGTACAGCGAGATATTTCCATCCAGGCTGACGTACAGGACACAAAGTTTAAATTTAAAGTTGAGGAAGGAGGGGAGGGGGGGTTGGGAAGCAAGAGAGCAGCTCTCCATGGCCGGCGAGCCGGCAGAAGGCTTTGCACAGGACCTAACACATGCACATTTTTCCGCACCCACGTCACCGCGGCGAGGAGGAGGGGAGGAAAGGGGCGAGTCGGTTCCAGCCACTCCTCTCCCGAGCTCTTATCGCCTCATACATACGTGGAGCCAAGGGAAATTTTGAATGAGTCACCACATGGCGCGGCGGGAACCACGTCGTCACGCTCGCCCGTGGGCGCCAGCGTGGTCGATGTGCCAATCCCCCCGCCCCGCCTCCCCTCCCACCCCCCCCAACGTGGGATCACTCCAGCACTGGGACTTGGGGTGCTGAGTCCTGGCCAGGGCTGACAGCAGCTCCTGGCAATTGCAGACAAGTGACTGCGAGTTACCCCTGACCGAGGCCGGGGTGATTAAGACGCTCGGAGCCCGGAGGAGGCTGCCGTGACGCGCTCGCCCGCTCATTGGCCGCGTGCGATGGTGTGTTCCTTTGTGCCGCAGCTCGCACACCCCTTCCCAGCCCCGCCGTTAACCGTTTGCGAACGGCTGCTGCTCCGGAGAAGGAAGGTCAAAGCCAAAACTCTTCAATCCACCAACACATCAAGCAAAAGTCACCAGGAAGTTTGGGATGGTTGAGGAAATGGGGATTTGCTCAGGGCTGGGGACAGAGCAGGGTCTCTGAGGAAGAGGAGGAAGCAGCCAGTGGATGAGCTGCTGGGATGAAAAGTGCCAAAAAGTATTTAAAAAAACAAAGAACCAAAAGAGAGAGACATGATGGACCCCAGGGAAGGTCTCCTCTGCCTTCTGAGGAGCCAGAGCACCCTGAGCTTTGAGCTGGAGCCATGTGCAGCCAGCTGGGGCTTGGCCTTTCAGATCAGACCCCTCAGAGCTTGGCAGAAACTTTGGACAATAAACCCTCGTGCACAGGGTCACCTCACAGGGTCTGAGGGCTGGGGTCAGGCAGCAGCTTCCGAGACCATCCTGCAGCTCCTGGCTTTGCACAGAGAGAAACTGAGGCAGCAGCCAGCAGCTCTGCAGCCACCTCAGCCCCACCATGGCAAACAAAACCCCAAGTTCTGGTGGTTTAAACTCAGCTCAACTCCATCCAAATCGGACTCAGGCAGTTGCCCTTGAGCCATGTACAACAGCAGCAAGCTCCTCGCAGCCGGCTGCCCCGGCACTGCTGAGGGGCCCAGCACAAGTGGAAAGCTCTGGCTAATTTTAACGAAGCAGGAGCCGTTTGGAGGAATGCAGCCACTCCATCCCCACCCCCTGCCTCCAAGGATGAGAGATTACAGAGAGCGGAGCCACGGCCGCCATCCGAGCGCGCTCGGCTCTCCCGCAGCCCTGCCTGCACGCCCAGGCAGCTCCGCGCCCGCAGCCCGGCTCTAATCTCCGGACCCCAGACTCTGCCACACGTGCGGCTACAGAGATGCTATTTCAGGCCGTGGAGCTTGGCTTCAACAACAGCCGATTGCCAGCACCCAGAGCTATTCCAGGAAAGCCAGGAAGCAGAGGGTATAATCTGTGGGGGAAAGGACTGTGTCCCTCTAATTCCACTCCCCCCATGCGCACCCCCCTTGCCGCATTGTATTTCAGCAATCCCGCAGGCGCCCCGGGGGTTATTTTAGCGCAGGACATGTCACCGTGTCCACGCTTTGGCATCAGCACCTCACAACACTCCGTGTCCTGCGCAGGGGCAGGTGTTTGAGCACGTCCTGAGTCTGCTCTGGGTACAGGCATGAGCTCTTTGGGGCTTCACAAACCCCATGCCATCTGCTCCGCCTCCCTTTGGCACCCCTTTGCTCAGCACCCCTGCTCCCAAGGGCGGCGGAAGCACCCACGTGCAGACACCCGGTTCCATGACAGCTGTTTTCCTGCCATTAGAGCATCCTCGTGACTGTCAGCTGGCACCCCACCACCACGCGCACACCCCCGTCCCTCCTCCCCATGGGTGTGATGCCACCTGCTCGGCTGGCAACGTGGCCCTGCCACCAGCCAGGGCTCAGCCATCACCGCAGGAACAAAGTCCAGCATTGGAGCAGCTCTCAGGGAAGCTGGAGCTGCTGCAGGTGTAAGTGATGTGGAGATCAGCTGAGCCCAGTTCATACTGGGATGGGTTGGGACCACTCAGAGTAACAGACATAGACTCAAAGCTCCCGCTGTTGGCAGCACCTTGGGCTTTTTTGGGGTGCTTGGCACCTCAGCTGGATAAGACAAGGTGTCCTACCCTGCAAACCTCACGCCAAGGGACACCCAAAGCTGACTGGGAGTGCTGTGACACATCAGGCAGGGATGTGGGATGCTACAGGCGGCTCTTACCAGGGCATCAGGCGGCCAAAGCGGGTCCATGATGTTTTGCTGATGAAGAAGCCCACCATGGGGTCTGTGATGGCATCCCAGGCTCGTCCCACAAACAGGATGATGGAGGCGCAGAAAGGGTCCAGCTGCCGGGAGGAGATTTTGTGTCAGGACAAACCTCGGAGCCCCCAGCTGCCCTTCCTGAGCTCCTCAGGACCTTCCCAACCCCACCACAGCCCCACTTGGGAGCAGGGGATGGGACCCTCAGCCTCTCCCCCTCGTTCAGTGGGATCCAAGGTGACCCAGCCCCTCCCAGCGCTGCCCCACCACGCTCTTCCCACACCAAACTCCTCGGAGCAGATCTCCCCAAAACCCACTCCACGGTCAACACGAGGGTGCCCCACGGGCAATTCTCCCTCCTCATTTCACACCCACCCAGAACGCTGCAGGGTCCTGGGATGGATCCTGCGCCCCGTGGGATGGTCACTACGATCGTGTTTATCGCTCCGGGAGCCCGAGGCACGCGTGGGGCTGGGCCGGTGGGAACCCACAGCCCTCAGACCGACACCCACGCGGGACCGCGGCTCCTGTGTGACCGATACCCCCCCACATTCCCTCCCCAGCGCGGGTCGGGGCTCCGGCGAGCCCCGTGTGCGCTCGTCTGCCGGGCAAAGCGGTACGGGGCACCCCCGCACCGGGGGTTCGGGACCCCCCAGCCCCGGTCCTGGTTCCCCTCCCTAGTCCCGGCCGTACCTGTGCCACGTCCAGGAGGTAGATCTGAAGGAAGAAGCCGAGGGCACAGCCTGTGATCTGGTACGGGGCCCCCCCGACGGCGTAGCACAGCTTGCTGCACACCGACAGCCGCTCCCGGCTCTCCTGCAACCGGGCTCGGCGTTAGCGCGGCCGGGCACCGACCCGACTCCCTCCCAGTGTCCCGGTCTCCCCCTCCCGGCCCCCCTTCTTCCCCTCCCGGAGCTCACCCTCCGACGGGGCTGGCGGCAGGCGGAGGGCAGGAGCCCCCCGGGCCGGGCCGCCTCCGCGCCGCCGCCCCCGGCCATGCCCTGCGCGATGAATGGGGCCGCACCGCCGCCCGCGCGGGACTTGTACCGGCAGCGCCTCGTCCCGCCCCGCCCCCGAGCCAGCCCGTTCCTCCTCCTCCTCCTCCTCCTTCTTCTCCTGTCCCGGCCCTTCCTCCAGCCCCTTCTCTGCGTCCTCCTCCCGCCCCTCCGGCACCATCCGTCCTTCATCTCCTCTGTTCTCCATCCCCATCACTCACCTTCCATCCCTGCGTTCCCCCATCCCTCATCCCCTCATCCCTCATCCTTCCATTCCCCCATCCCTTCATCCCTTACCCCACATCCCTCCATCCCCCCATCCCTCATCCTCCAACCATCCAACCCCAAATCATCCATCCCCACACCTCATACCCACACTCCATCCCTTCCCTCCATCCCAGCCCTTCATCCCTTCCCTTTCTGCATCCCCTAGGTGAGGATAAGGTTTGGAAGAGGCACCATCACCCTCCCTGTCCCATGGGTGCCCAGTGGCACCAGCCAGTGAGTTCCGGGGACTGGAGACCCTCAGTGCCAGCCCCAGCATGGTCCCGCTCTTAACCCTGCTCCATGTGGGATCATTGAAGGGGCTGAGGTGAAGCAGGAGACCCCCAGCATCAGCTCCCACAGCCCCTGGCTGCTGCACAACAACTTCAGCTGGTGTCAGTGTTTCCTGGGACTCAGCACCTCTCCCTGGGCCACCTGCGGTGTCCCCCACACTGGATGGCCACGTGGACATCGATCTCAGCACCCCTCGGCTGTGCCGAGTGCTGTTTGCCCATCAGCGGGTGCATGTACACGTGTGCCAATGCTGTGTCACCACAGTGACAGCCACCAGCTCCTCTCAGCTCAGGCCACCAGGGTTCAAAGATCACCCTGAGATGTGCCGCGAGATGGGGCTGCAGAACGGAGCCAAACCAGCAGGGCCAGCGTGGCACTCAGTGCCATTGCCTGATTGCCACTTGGAGCTGGACTTGGAGCTGCCCTTACCTGGGGACAGGGACAGGAAGGATGGGCAGATGGCACCAAGCAGGGACCTGGGTTGCAGCAGAGCCCGAGCGAGCACTGAGGATGAGTGATGTAGGTGTCCCTTGGCATGGAGCGGTGGCACAGCGGTGGCACAGCAGCTCTGGGCACTCCCTGGTTTCGGGAGCTCTGAGCTGGTGTCACCGTTGACTCACAGTTTCCGACCCCTCATACAACGTGTGCAGCGGGTTCCCCCAGAGCTGCCATGTGTCACAGCCCTGGGGATGTCACCCACCAGGGAAGGGGGCCTGGGTGAGGCTTAAGGCTGCCCAAATTTGTTCAGTGACACAAAACCCCTTGAAGCAAGAGGGGAGCGAGGTGTGGGCAGTGCCGCTGGCCCGGCCGGTTTGGCAGAGCCCAGCCTCGGGCTCATCGCCCCGCTGTGCCAGGATGGTTTGGGTGCTTGTGACACCGGGCAGCTCCAGGACAGACCCCCCAGTGCTGGCTGGAAGCTCCCAGGTTCCCCAGGCCTCGTATTGGGGACGGACTTGTACATCTGCTGGCACATTTGTGTAACGAGTTGTCCAGGCTCTGCCCCCCCGAGCATCAGAGCTTGGGAATTGCACAAGCATCGTGACCCTGCACTGAAGGGGTCCCAGTTTTGAGGTTTAAGGGGCCACAGTTTTGGAGTTTAAGGGGTCCCAGTTTTGGGGTTTAAGGGGTCCCAGTTTGGGGGCTTAAGGGGTCCCAGTTTTGAGGTTTAAGGGGTCCTAGTTTTGGAGCTTAAGAGGTCCCAGTTTTGGGATTCAAGAGGTCCCAGTTTTGGGGTTTAAGGGGTCTCAGTTTTGAGGTTTAAGGGGTCCCAGTTTGGGGGTTCAAGGGGTCCCAGTTTGGGGGTTTAAGGGGTCCCAGTTTTGGGGTTTAAGGGGTCTCAGTTTTGGGGTTTAAGGGGTCCCAGTTTGGGGTTTTAAGGGGTCTCAGTTTGGGGGTTTAAGGGGTCCCAGTTTTGGGGTTTAAGGGGTCCCAGTTTGGGGGTTTAAGGGGTCTCAGTTTTGGGGTTTAAGGGATCCCAGTTTGGGGGTTTAAGGGGTCCCAATTTTGGGGTCCGTGCTGCCTGCTGTGCCGGGTGGCCAAGACGAACCTGTGGCCACGCCGCATGGTGTGGCTGTGGTTGGCTTGCTGCTGGCTCTGGGTCACCCCCAAAGCACAGGTTTGGGTACCCCAAAGCGCTGTTCCCCTGACACACACAAGCAGGGATCTGCCAGGGAGGTGTGTTGAGGTCAAAACCCACCAGGCTCAATGCTGAGCTGCTGCTCTGTGCCTCAGTTTCCCTCAGCAGAGAGAAAGCCTCTTGCAGGGGAGCAGAGGGGTCTCTCATGGTGGCACTGGAGTGGATAATCTTGTCCTCAGCTCCCCGTTGTGTTTGGCCCCAGCACTGCTCCCTTTGTCCCAGGGGCTCCTCAGTTCCTGGTGCTTTTGGAATTCCTGTCCTTGAGCAAAGGGCTGGGAAACTGCCTCCTGGGCAAAGGCAGCTTTAGGGGAACAATGAGCCGCCCTTTGTGCTGGAGATTGTGCAGAAGGACCACAGATAGGTGCAGCTCTGCCTTACCATGAAATCAGAGAAGTAGAAAGACCAGGATTTCCCCGGATTAGGAGGATTTTCTCCCCCAAGTCTGCTGTTGCACAATTGCCAGTGGGGGATTTTTGACCTTCCCCCAGAGCAGATGCTCCTGGGGGAACCTCACAGCAATAAATGAGCAGATCCCAGTAGGTATCTTGGTGCGGCAGCTCCCACCAGGATTTGGGTCCTCAGGGACACACAGGTGGTTGGGGCTGGGCCACTCACAGAGTCACCTGTGGCACCAGGACCATCTAGGTGTGATGGTTTTGCAGGCAAAACCGGAGCTCAAATACTCTTCTGATTATGATACTGCACCATCCCGGCCTCCCATCCCTGAGCTGGGGACATCATCGTGCTCCAGGGATGACTCTTCAGGGGCTGGGACCCAAATGCTGGCCCTGGGGACATGATTCAGCCATGGTGACATGGTTCAGCCCCAGGGACAGGGATGGGGATGGTGACTGCTCCAGTGGATGATGGCTCTGCCATCCCACCTGCCACCCACAGGTCCCTGCTGTCACAGATCCGGCCCAGCCCGGAGCAGGAGCTGAGTGAGCGTGAGCTCACCCCAAACCAGCCAGCCCTGCCAGGCTGGGCCAGCCCGGATGGCGAGGAGACGGGCTTGGAGGCAAACGGCAGCAAGTGGGTCCCAGAGCTCTTGGGGGGCTGTGGGACAGTCTTGATGTGAGGGTCCCCAGCTTGGGAACAGCCCTGCTCCCACACCACAGAGCTTCTCCAGGGCTCAGGGCATCTCCTGGCATCAGGCAGGGTGTGCTGGGGGCAAAATGAGTCCAGAGGGGCTGAAGAGGCAGCAGAGCTGGAGCTGATGGTGCATTTTCCTCCCCATTCTCTGGACTTTGCTGCTAAATTTGGCGAGCTGGGGCTGGTGTGACCCTGGGGCTGTGAGCACTGTCCCCTGTCCCATATGGTTGGGCAGTATTTTGTGGTGCTCCCGTACCCCACAGGGACTGGGACAGTGGTTTGGAAGGGCCCAGACAGCTCCAGCAGCCGCTGCCCAACAGCTTCATGGGGACAAAGAGGGCAGGTTGCACGGCAGCACGTGGCAGCCATCCTGCACTGCCCATACTTCTCCTGTGTGGGACCCTGGGGAGCGGGTCACAAGCCTGTGGGGGGGGATGAGACAGGGCTGGGATGTCTTGGAATGGTGACTTCCAGCCTCTGCTGTCCCCGGGGACCTGGGACCACTGCGGGGATGGCAAAGTGGCTCGAAAGCTTCTGCTGCAGCGGGATGGGGACAGGCAGAGACAGAGCCCAGCTCAGGGTGACCTCGGGACACCTCTCGGGGTGGCTGTCCACCGTGGGGAAGTACTTTGGGGCTGGAGCTTCAAAGTCCAGCCCTGCTGTCAGTGGGGATCCAAAGGGCACCGGGAGCTGCCTGGTGTCATGTACCAGAGCCGCGCCAGCCGCCGGCTGGGCCACAGCAGCTCCGGTGGAGCCGTGCCAACGCCGGGGGCACGTGTGAGGTGCTGGGCATGGAGCTGTGCCAACACCCTGTGACTGGGGGGCACGGTGAGGTGCTGGCCTGTCACCCGCAGTGCCACAGCCCCTGCAGCACCCACTCACCCACCCTGCTTTGTGCAGCAGCGTGGGTGCTGGCAGTGAGAGCCTCTGGGGTCCTGTTTGCCGAGCGCCTGGAGAAGCCGGGATGAAAGGGCTGCGCGGCCCCTCCAGCCCTCTCCAGAGGAGCTTCTGCACCTTCAAAGCACCGAGAGCCCCTTGAAGCCGTGACAAGCTCCTGCCTCACCCTGGGAAAAGCCGTTGAAGTCCCCGAGGCCAGAGGGAAGGGGAAGGAGATGTGGCTGGGAGCCAGAGGGTGTAGGAGCCTTTGCTCCTGTGCCCAGGGATGTGTTGGTGTTGGAGCAGGTGGTTTGGGGCAGTGCCAGCTGTGTCCCCAACTGTGACCTTCCATCCCTGCTGACCCCAACGGCCCTGGGGCAGGACGAGCCTCTGCAGCCCCTGCACAGCAGCTCAGCTCCTGCTCTTAATGCCAACGGGATGATTTGTCTCCTAAAGAGGAAGCAAGAGCTTCACCCACGCTTCCCGGGAAGGGATGAAGGGCGGGAGCAGCCCTGGGGTGGGAGGGCTCTCGTTGGGGACACCCTGGGGACAATCCCAGGTCCCTGGGGACCACAGCTAAGGCTGAGACTGGAGCACAAGTGGAACATCAGTCCGAGCTCCCTGGGGCTGTGGGTCCCAGAGCTCCTGCCCCAGCGCCACGGGCAGGCGGGTGAGATTGGGATGCTGACACAGATGTACGAGGCTGGCAAAGCTTTGCCTCAGCTTGTGCCAACAGAGAAAGGGCCAGGGCAGCCCTAGGGCACCCCACAAGCTCCGGGACCCTGGGGACAGCCACCAGCCCTGCGTCCGCTGCTGTCCCTGCTCCCCGTGCCCTCTGCCAGCTCAGCAACGGGGAAACTGAGGCACGGAGCTGTGCGCAGCGGGCAGCACCGATCCCCCGCGGTGCCCCTGCTCCTGCTCAGGGGAGCGGGGCCGGGGGTGCTCGGTGGGGTGTGGGTGGTGTGGGTGTCCCCTCGTCTCTGCTGCCCCACGGGCGGGAGGACCCTAACGGGACTCGGCCCTGCCTCAGCCCCAGCAGGTGGCGCCCTGTGCCCGCCGGTGGCGGCGGCCGAAGACCGGGATCGGGAGGGTCTGAGCTGGTCCATGCTGGGTTACACTGGGCTGGGCTGGGCTGTGCTTTACTGATCGGTACTGGGCTGTACTGGGCTATACTGGGCTGTGCTTTACTGAGTGGTACTGTGCTGTACTGGGCTATACTGGGCTGTACTGGGATATACTGGGCTGTGCTTTGCTGAGCTGTACTGGGATGTACTGGGCTTTACTTTACTGAGCTGTACTGGGCTTTACTGAGCTGTACTAGGATGTACTGGGCTCTGCTTTGCTGAGCTAAGCTGGGATGTACTGGGCTGTGCTTTACTGAGCAGTACTGGGCTGTACTGGGCTTTGCTTTGCTGAGCTATACTGGGCTGTACTGGGCTATGCTTTACTGAGTGGTACTGGGCTGTACTGGGCTATACTGGGCTGTACTGGGCTATACTGGGCTGTGCTTTGCTGAGCTGTACTGGGATGTACTGGGCTTTACTGAGCTGTACTGGGCTTTACTGAGCTGTACTGGGATGTACAGGGCTCTGCTTTGCTGAGCTCGACTGAGATGTACTGGGCTGTACTGGGCTTTGCTTTGCTGAGCTATACTGGGATGTACTGGGCTATACTGGGCTGTTCTTTGCTGAGCTGATCCATGAAGGACCACACAGGACTGTGCAGGGCTCTGCTGGGCTGGGCTGTACTGGGCTATACTGGTCACTGGACTGGAGCAGATGGCTCCCTGCAGGGCTGGGGATGCAGCCCCCGGTCCCCTCAGCTCCCAGTGCCACCAGCTGGGGCAGATCCTGTGTCCCCAGCCACAAAAGGAGGGTGCTGTGGCTGCAGTGGGGTGGCACAGGCTGCCGGGGGGAATCTGCTCATCCCGGGTGGATTTTGGAACAGCACACGTGTGTAACGTTGCCACGGGCACTAGCACACGGGGCAAAAACCTCCCCGTGTTTTCACAACATTTATTGCCCTTCCTAGAAAGACCTTGACAGTGGAGAGACCCACTGGGGTCACCCGTGTCCCCAAGGACACAGCGTGTCTCTCCGGACCCCCGGGCTGGATGTGGCAGGTGCTGCACAGGCAAAGCCGAGTTTGGGCAGCAGCTCCCAGCCCCTCCTGGGGGGGACAGCACTGCGGGTGGGATGCCCCCTGGAAGCAGGTGGCCCTTCCTCCATCCACAGACCACATTCCTCGCGTGCACATGGAGAGAGAACCACCACATACCCCCAGTGTTGGTTTTCTGGTGTTCCCGTGGTCCATCCTTATTTTAGCCACCTCTTCGCTGGAGTTGGTGGCTTTTGGAGGGGCAAAGCTCCCAGCTGGGCCTGGGAGGCTTCAGGGAAATGGGGGGGGGTTCTGGGTGGCACCCAGGGTGACACCCTGGGCAGGACACAAAAGCTAAGTGAGCCCCCTGCTGCCTCGAGATGAAGCCACTTGCCTGCCCGTGTCCGTGGGGAGCAGCCACGCAGCAGCGGTGGAGGATGGTGGTGTGGCCCCGGTGCCAGATCAGGAGCTCAACAGAAAGTGGGGGGACAGCCAGGCAGGGGGGGGCAGATGAGAAAGGTCATCCAGGGGTGATCTCTGGCGGGGGTGGATGAGAAAGGACACTCATGGATGATCTCCAGGGTGGGGTGGATGGGAGAGGACACCCAGGGGTGATCTCCAGCAGCAGGTGATCCCTCCCTGTGACTTGTCCCCACTTCTCCAATTTGCTTCGCCATCTCAGCTGAATGTCCCCAGGCTGGTGGCACAGCTGCACATGGGGGTGCCAATTGCAGGAGCCCCTCCTTAGAGCTTGTAGCAGGGGAGTCCCCCAAATGATGGGCTGAGGACAGCATCAGGAGCTGGCGGGATGCTCTGGGGCACAGCGAGGGTCCCCCAGCCCAGGGCCACTGGTTAACGGCCCCGTCAGCATCCCCGTTACCAGAACCAGGGAACCCCCGGGGGGGGGGGGAGTCGCGGTATTCTTCACACCATGCCCCCCGGGGGCGGGGATTAGGACAAGACCACGCCCTTTATGCAAATCAGAGACCGGCGATTGGCGGGTGGGCGGGGCCGGGTGCCAGGGACCGGCTATAAGAGCTGGGGGGGAACAATGCGCCCGCGGTCCCGGCTGGGTGGCGGTGGGTGCAGTGGGGGTGGGGGCTCCCCCTTCCTCCATGGGGCTGGGGGTGCCCCTTTCCTGAACGGGGCTGCAGATTGGGCAGGGAGTAGCCCCTTTTTTTTTCTGCCCCCGCCTTTGCCCCCCACCCTGCTGCTCCCTTCCCTCCATGCAGAGATGGAGTTGGATTCCTACCAACACTACTTCTACGACCACGATTCCCAGGAGGATTTCCACCGCTCCACGGCACCCAGTGAGGACATATGGAAGAAGTTTGAGCTGGTCCCCACGCCCCCCCTCTCCCCTCTGGGTACCCCTGGGGAGAAGGGCTGCTGCTCCGGGGCGGAGGAGCGCTCGGGCTGGTTCTCCCGCTACTGCCTGGCCGGGGAAGAGCCGGAATATCTCATCGGGACCGGCGAGATCTTCGGGAACCTGAGCGCTTTCATCCTCAAGGATTGCATGTGGAGCGGGTTTTCAGCCCGGGAGAGACTGGAGAAGGCGATGACAGAGAAACTTTCCACGGGAACGCAAAGAGCCACCCCCCACAAACCTTCCTTCGCCCAGGATTTTGGGTTCAGCAGCTCCGTGAGCGAGTGCGTGGATCCCGCTGCCGTTTTCCTTTGCCCAGTGGCTGAGAGCAAGATCCCCGCATCCTCGGGATCCGAGGGGCAAAGCGATTCGGGTAAGGGATAGAGGTGCGGGCTGTCTCCCCGCCCAGACACCCTCCAGCCTTCCTGGAGCCCGACGTAGAGGACACGCGTGTCCACACATGTGCGTGTCGGGAGGCTCCCAGCCAGGCAGCGCCTTTGTTGCGGCTCCAAACGATCCCCGGTCCCGGCCCCACGAACAAAGCGGCCTCGGCTGCTCCACTTCCCGCGGGGGTTCTGCTCGGGGAACCCCCAACCCCTGGCAGGAGGGTGCGTGGGGTTCCCCCCACGGCTGCTGCGTGGGTCTCTGTTAGCCTTTCTCGTTCGTCCTGGCCCCACGGGAGCCTCGTGGGCAGGTTAGCGAGGGACAAGTTTGCAGCTCAGCGTGGAAAGTTTGCTGTTTGTTTGTTTTTGTGTTTTTTGGGGTTTTTTTTAAACATTGCAGCGTGTTCTGCTGCCAGCCCGTAACCTCGGCTGCTTCCCCTGTCCCCCACGCTCACGGAGCCCACTCGGGACGAGCTTTCCTCGGGTCAAAAAGCAAATTATCCCGTTGGGACCGGCAGGTTGCGGGACAGCGGCCGCGTCCCCCGAGGCGGTGGGTGCGTGGGATGGGCAGGACCATCCCGCATCAGCTGTGGCTGATCCCAGACCAGCCCCGGGGCGCGACTGCTTGTCCCGCGTGGGAAGAAGGGGGTGTATTTAAATAAGGGGGGCGCGGGTGTTTCTGAACCTCACCCACCAAGGGCGAGGTGATAGCAACTCCCCCATAACCATCCATTTTCAGTCTATATTTATAAACACACCCCCGTAATTCCGGGATCTCCCCAAACTCACCCTCCCCGTGGGGCCGTACACTATTTCCCTCGCCCCCACGGAAGCTGGGCTGACTCGGCTGCCGTGGAAGCGCTGACGCGGTTGCTTTGACCCCGTTAATAAATCTACCGGTAGCAGCGACTTGAGCTCCGGTGAGTCACGGAGCGGGACGGGGAGTTAATGGCATTAGGAGCCCGGGGACGATAAGCAGGACGCGGGCGTTAAGAGGCTTAAGCCGAATCGGTGGGGAGGGCTGAGGGGGGGGCGGGGTAGTGGTCCCGGTGCCGTGGGGGGGGGGGGTCCCGGTCCCGGTGGGATCCCGGTCCGGATCCGTTCGCGCCACGTGGGAGCCGAACAAAAAGCAACAGATTGCAAACAATGAGAGGGGGCCGCGCTGATGGACAGGGAAGGGGGCCAATGGAGTGGCAAAACAGCAGGCCGGCCCCGCCAGACAGCCAATGGGCGCCTCGGGGGGGCGGGGCCAAACGTCCGACTTTTATTAATGAGCGGCTGGCGGGGGGGGGTGTGGGGTGGGTGTGTGTACACACGTGGCTGAGACCGGCCGGGTTGTGACACTGATGAGCGCGGCCATCAGCCTGTGTGGGAGCACTGAGTGTCCTCTCCCAGTAGTTCCAGTTGCAGGGTGGCTTGGGCTTGCTGGGCAGAGTCCCCTGAGCCTGGGGAGTCACAGGGAGTGAGTTGGGGATCACAAGCCCTGTGGCCACTGCTGGCCTTGGTGCTGGAGTGGTGGGGGCCAAGCTTCTGCTCAAGATACTGGTGCGGGTTTGAGCATCTTGTGTGACCTTAGTGAGTGGCTGTGTTTTCCCTCAAAGTTGAAAGTGTATCCCTAAAGTAAGAGAGATCACAGGCCCATGTGGAGCCAGGTCACCGTGCTGTGCCCAGGGGCCAGCTTGGTGCCACTGGGCTTTGCTGGGGTGGGAAAAGCTGCAATGACAACAGGCAGAGTGCTTTGGGTCCAGTTATGCTTTATTTGGGTCTCGCTGTTCACAGCTCAACCTCCCCTTGCAGACTTCTGGGCTTGGGATGCCTTTGCGGTTCACTGAGCCCATTGGAGGGACCCCTTCACCTCTCCTCCCCCCCTGCACCATGGGGGATTGTCCCCTCTGTCCCCAGGAAGCCTGGGCTGAATGAGACTTATCACTTGTGAAAAGTAACAAGTCACCGAAGTGGGAAGCTGGAGCCAAAGGGAACAAAGGGCAGCTCTGCCCCCGGGTCCCTCATTTACAATTCCAATGGCCCATGAAAGCACCCGACCAGGATGAACTTTGGAGTTAGGCTGTCCCAAGCCCCCAGCATCCTGCTCCTCATGTCCCCCTCAGGTGTTTCTTGCCTGATGATCCTTTGTCCTGGACACATGTTGCTCCTGGTGCTGAAGCGGGGTAGAAGTAAAGCCCCATCCCAATTCTGGTGGTCCAGGCACATGAATGTGGAGAAAAAAAACTTCCAGTGGTATGGAAGAACATTTCAATCACATCATCCCTTCTGGAGGTCACAGAGTGGCTTTTGCAGCACACCACAAAACTTTTGTGGGATGGCAGTGAGGGCATTGTGCAGGGAGCCCTGGCAGGGTGACAAGGGGTGACCGGGGCTCCCAGCTGATGGGGATTCTTTTCTTTTTTCTGTGTCTGTTTTGAGCAGAAGGTGAAGAAATCGACGTGGTGACGGTGGAGAAGAGACAATCGCTCAGCCTGAGGAAGCCAGTCACCATCACGCTGCGTGCAGACCCCTTGGACCCCTGCATGAAACACTTCCACATCTCCGTCCACCAGCAGCAGCACAACTACGCTGCCCGCTCACCACCGGACGCTTGTCCCCCGCCAGAGCCACCCCAGCAGGATGAGGACAAGCCACCAAGCACCACAGAGCCGGAGCTGGCCCCTGCCATCGTGCTGCCTGAGCCTGGCTTGCCAAAAGCTGGCAGCAGCCCTGGCTCTGACAGCGAGGACGTGGCCAAGAGGAAAAACCACAATTACCTGGAGCGTAAGCGGCGCAACGACCTGCGCTCGCGGTTCCTGGCCCTGCGGGACCAAGTGCCCGGGCTCGCCAGCTGCCCCAAGACACCCAAAGTGGTGATCCTGAGCAAATCTTCTGAGTATCTGCAGTCACTCATCAGTGCTGAGAGGAGGATGGCAGCTGAGAAGCGGCAACTGCGGCTGCGGCAGACCCAGCTCCTCAAACGGATTGCTCACCTCAAGGGGCACTAGCACCCAGCATGCCCCCATCCTGGTCCCCTTAACCCTTCCCCCCCTGCCCAAGGTCCCTCTCAATTTGCACATTTTTTAATTTTTTTGGTTGTTTGTTGAACTGTTGGCCCCAGCGGGCTGGAGCACGTGGTGGTCACTGCATGTGGGGTGACAGCACTGGTGCTTCCAGCTGTGGGAATGGGGTCACAGTGGGGCCTCCCCAAAGCATCACCTGCCTGGGGCTGGCTTCTTGGCACCGGGTGTTGCAAGATTTCCCCTGTCACCCCTGTGAAACTTTCTCAAGTGACTGCTTTGATTTGTGGGCTTGACTGTATTCCCCCTCCCTGGCAGCCCCTGCACCCCTCTCCGCTGTTTGTCACCAACAGCGTCGCTGGGAGCCACCCCTGAGCATCCATCTCACCCTAAAAGTCCCAAGCAACCATGATCTGCTTCAGCTCAGGGCAGCAGGCGGAGGCAGACACAGAGCCCAGCATGGGGCTCATCTCTGGATGGATTCCCATGGAGATGGTGACAGTGGGGTGTCTCTCAGCACCCTGTGGGCGATCCCCTTGCTCGGCTGGACCGTACTTCACTTTCTTACCACTTCACGCAGTAGCTCATCTTGGATTTGATGTTCTAGAAACTGCTGCTGTAACTGCGAGTCTTATACTGGAGGCTGTGTTTTTATACTGTATTTTTGTACCATTTTTTGAGATGTATTGGTAAAGAGTTTGCTTTTTATATATAT
This sequence comes from Caprimulgus europaeus, assembly GCA_907165065.1. The sequence continues at coordinate 5,140,528 of OU015547.1, forward strand.
ATAAACTTTTTTTTTTTGGAGGGGAGGTTCCTGCTGTGGGGGAGGGCTCAATCCTGCTGCACTTTAGGGAGATCAGGAAGGGGCTGGTTCCTGCTGGACCTTTGAGCTGAGTCCTTGTGGAGGCCAGTTCCCTCCTTGCAGCTCTCCAAACCACCCATTTGCAATAACGGGCTTTTTTTTTTTTCCTCCCCATTTCCCATCCTTGTGAGCACCATTGTGACCCCCCTTTCCCATCCCTGTGAGCACCCCCTCACCAGTAGCCACTTAAAATCCCCTGTGAAGGTTTGGGCTTTGCAGGGAGGTTGGCTGGAGGAGGCAGGCTGGGTGCATGGAGGGGTTGTGCTGCCTTCCAGCCACCCCCTTGCCTGTGCTGCCCCATGTGATGGGGTCTGTGGGTGGCACAGTCCCCTTTGTCCCCTCCTGGGGGTGCTGAGAGGTGTGGCCCTGCAGGATGTCACCCTTGGGTCCCTGCTGACCTGCTGAGAACTGTTTAGAGTTAACACTGTGGTCGGATTTAGCACTTTCTTCATTACCTCACACTTCATAAATAAATAAGTTTGCAACAGCCTGGGTTGGCTTTTTCCATGCAGGTGGCTGTGGGTTTCCATCCTTTGTGCCATGATGCTCCTGGGTGGGGGTGAGGGGGGCCTGGCTGCTGTGTTTTGGGGTGTCCTGGCCACTCATAAATATGAACAGAAATGAATATATTTTGTACCAGGGCTTGGCTGCGTTGCTCCCAGTAAGACTGAGCTCTTTGTCCTGGCTTTCTCCCAGCGATTGAAACAGAAGCAGTCACAGCGGTGGGGCCAGGGAAATGAATCACCTGGATTATTTTTCCTCCTTTTAAGTGGCTTTGTTGGCAAGGAGGTGCAGAGAGCCCACACTGGGCTTGGAGAAGGCTTTGGTGTAACTGAAAACCCTCCCTAATGGGACTGGGGGCAGTCGGTGTGGGGTGATCACTGCCCTGTGGGTCAGGGGATGGGGCTGTGGTTGGCAGTAACCCTATAGGGAGGGGGGAATGCAATCCGCTCGCTTCAAGGGGCTTCAGAGAGCTTCATACACCCAGATCTGCCGAGTGGGTGAAATTATATCTATGTGAGTGCTCCCTGAACCCAGTGCTTTTGGGTTTCCTTCATGCTGGCAGCAAAAGTCTTACTCTAAATGCAGGAGGGACATGAGATCCTGTTCCTGAGAAGTCAGAAGAGAACTGCTGCTGCTGCAGGAGACTCCATCACCTGCTGAAAACCAGCCTTAAAACCCACTGATTCTGCACAGAAGCTGTTGAATACCCATTCCCTTCCGTGCTGGCATCATTTCACACTTTCTGTGTGTTGCATCACATCGTGTCAAAGCGTTTTAGAGCTGCTCACGGGAACTGCAGCTTAAACACGGAGCAGGGTGACCTAAATCTGACACCTCGCCCATGAGCAGGAAACAAAGCCCAGATGTACCAGTCCCTCAAACGTTTATTTTTGTGGTGTTTACACTAACACTTGCAGACTGGTGTCTTTTTTCAGCTCAAGGTGACCCTCCTGATAAGGTTTTTAGTAAGGTGTGCTTTTTATTTTCATGCTAAAGGCACATAGGATGTTTAAAACATTATTTTTTTCTGTCTTGGAAATGATGTGCAGATCCTGCAGCCTGAGCTGAGACCATTATGAGTGGAAATCAAATCAAATGTCCTCGATTCAAATGGAGGAACAGTTGCAGTTTTGCACATATCTTCGAATTCTCTTGTTTAAAGCCCTTATATATCAATATATATCTGCCTGAAACTTCCCTGGTTACTAAAGCTGATGTCTCCCCTTGTATTGCCATGGTAAGGATGAGAAAAGCAGACTGACAGCGAGCAAAATAAACACATAGGTCTCTTCCTCCTCGCTCGTTCAGTGCTGCACTTTGCAAGCATCAGCTGTAGCCATCACAATTCCACATTTCCAGGCCCAGTATGGTTATTTTTTTGATGCACGTTGCCCTGCTCACACCCTGATCTCTGTTACCGTGCCCCCCACACCACCTCTCCTTTCCCACCACAGCTTCACTCCCGCCAGCCCCGGTTTTGCACGGGGGCAGCCCCGGGTGTCACGGGCACGGTGCCACCTTCACGCCTGGGCTGGCAAATTTTTTCAGGCAGTTTTCCCGAGGCGGAGATAATCCCGTCCCCGCCGATGGGGACCCCTCCCCGGCCCGCAGCCTCCCCGCTCCCTGTTGCTATGGCAAAGGATGCGTGTTGCCAGGGAGAGATACCCTCCTCCCGCCGTCTCCATGGCAACCGTCTCCCGGCCTTCCCTCTCTTCTGTTGCCACGGAAACAGCCGCCCGTTCTCCATCTTCCCGTGTTGCCGTGGCGATGGGGAAGACGAATCTCCGTGGAGGCTGCGGTTGCCAAGGCAAAGAGCTCCTCTCGGTTGCTATGGCAACAGCCCGTCCCTCATATTTCTGCCCCGTTGCTATGGCAACAGCATCCTTCCCACCCCCTGTCCCCCCAAAAAAAGGTACCACGGGGCAGAACCCCACGCGTGGGGGTGGCCGGGGGGGTTGGAGAAAAGGGGCCGGGGGCGTGGGGATGGGCAGGGGACAGGGATGGGGACCCGGGACAGGGATGGGGACAGCGGGAGGGCCCGGGGCCGGGGCCAGGAACCCGCCTGGCAGAGGGACGCAGGGCGCAGGGCCCGGCCCCGTCCTCCCCGCGGGTGGCCCCGTCCCGCCCCCGTCCCGCCCGCCCGTCCCCATGGCAGCCGCCGGGCCCGGCCGGGCCATGGCGGCGGCCGCGCTGTGCCTGGGCCGGGCCCCACCGCCGCCTCCGCGGCCGCTGGTGGTGATCCTGGGCGCTACCGGCACCGGCAAATCGGAGCTGGCGCTGCAGCTCGGGCTGCGCCTCGGCGGGGAGATCGTCAGCGCCGACTCCATGCAGGTACGGCCCGGGCCCGGCCTGCGGGGAGCCCGGGGTAGGCCCTGGGGAGGGCCCGGGAACCGGGAGACACCGGAGCCGGGCCTGGGGCTCGGGGAGGCCGCGGCTGGGCCCGGGAGAGGCCGCGGCTGGGCCTGGGGACTGGGGAAGGCCGGAGCTGCTGGGCCCGAGATCCCCGGCGAGGCCTCGGGCCTGGCTGAGGGTGGCGGGAGGCAGCTCGGGAGGCGGCCCGGGGGCGTCGGGGCCTGGAGAGGCCCAGCGCTGCGGGGCTGCAGGCCGGGCTCCCCCGGGGACTCCCGGCCCCGAAGTTCGGTGCCTGTGGGGGACAGCCCGGGGGACGGGGCCTGCTTGCTGGGTGTGCTCCTGGGCCCGGCCTGTCCCGGTTCCCCATCCCGGTGCCCGGTTGTTTATTTCCCAGTGAGTGGAGCTCCGTTCTCCCCTCCTGCTCTCCGGGGGCCCGTGCCCTGTGTGCTTGTTAGCTCTGAACAAGGCAGCACAACCAAAACTGCAGAGCTGGGTTTGTCCAGATTCTGCCCTCACCAATAAATTCCTTGTTTGGAAGGAAACTGAAGTAAAAGTGTTTTATTTTTAACCCACAAAAAACTCCGTGGAGCGGTAAGGAGCCATTGACTAAGGGTAAGCAGCAGCTGGAGTTAATCAGTAGTAGGGGAAGGACGGTTGAGATTGGATGTGAGGAAGAATTTCTTTGCTGAAAGGGTTCTGAGGCATTGGAAGGGGTTGCCCAGGGCAGTGGTGGAGTCCCCATCCCTGGAGGGATTGAAGAGTCGTGTAGACACAGAGCTGAGGGACATGGGTTAGTGGGGACTGGTCAGTGTTGGGTTCATGGCTGGACTCAATGATCTTAAAGGGCTTTTCCAATCGAGGCCATTCTGGGATGCTGTAAGTGATCCCCAGGATGCTCCCGCAGATGTGGATCTGACCACATGGACCTTGGGACGTGGAGCGAGTCCTGCCCCAAAGCGCAGCTGGATCGAGGCCCCGGGGTGCGCGCGTCGGTCCGGGACGCTCCCTGCATTGTGCTTCACATCCTGGCTGGGAGACGGGCGAGGCAGCAGTGCTGGCTGTGGCCATCTCTCCCTCCAGAGGTGTTTTAGGGTGAGGCTCCCTTGTCACACAGTGAAGGGACATTGACCAGATATGGGAAAAAATATTAAAAATGATATTTGCTGCTTGCCGGTGGCACTGTCTGTGGCCTCGTCTCGCCGCGAGCGCAGTGTGGAACGTGTCGGTTGTTCGGTCAGAGTCAGGAATCGCCAAGGAACCCAGCCTCTTTTTTGTTTTTTGGTCCTAATTGCATCCAGCTACCAGAGCTTTTGTCACGAGATGTAGATTTCAGCCACCGCAGAGATTTTGTTATTGTTTAGCAAAATATTTCTCCTTCCCAATCAACACTTTCACTGTTCTCTCTAATGCCTGAACTTTCTGTCAAGTTTAATGTTTAACGTATTTATTGCCCTTTCTAAAAAGGCCTTTTCTGCCAGCAACCCCCGTTGCCCTTTGTGCTGCTCAGAGATGGACTCTCGCTGTCCTGTGACCACCTCCTGATTTCCTGTGTCAGGCTGCTGATGCTGGTCACTGTTTGTATCCCAGACAGCTAAATTGAAAAACTCTATCTCCTGAATTTGGAGCATTTGGAAAGCTTTAATTTTATGGAATGTTTTCCTTAATCTCTTGGGGAAAGAGTGTTTGAAGTCTGAGCTGAATTGAGAAAAACCAGCAGGGGCAAAACATTCACGTGACACGATGGTGACTCCACCACTCCCCTGGGCAGCCTGTTCCAATGCTTGACAACCCTTTCCATGAAGGTATTTTTCTTCTTATTCAATCTAAAACTCCCCTGGTGCAACTTGAGGCCATTTCCTCTTGTCTTATCGCTTATTACTTGGGAGAAGAGACCAAGACCCACCTTGCTACACCCTCCTTTCAGGTAGCTTGGTTATTCATGGCTGTTTGTGTCCTGGGAATGGTGAGGTGACCTTGCAGTGACCACCAGCCCGGGTTTGAATATCAGGGATAGGGCTGTTGGCTTGAGTGATCCTGCGAACACGAGGCTCCTGCTGCATCCCGAGCTCTGAGTCGTGGCTGGAGCCAGCTGGCATGCTGCGGATTCGCGGTGGTGGATGTTTTGAAGCGTGTGTTTTGTGCTCTGCTTGTTTCAGGTCCCTCTATGGGAATGCAGCAGGCGCTGGGAAGACTCTGGCTGCAGGCGCCCAATGGCATCCAGGTTCCAGTGGCTCTTGTCCTCCTTTCCTTTTAATCTCATCCTAGCGTGACTGTGGAGCCAGAGCCGAGCAGCTCCGCTACTTTTTATCCTGTAACAGTGTGCTTTCGGCGTGGCCTCTCGGGGCGGCGGGGCGGGGCAGCCTGAAGGCACAGCCTGGAGCAGCGTGTGTCTGCGCTTCCCCCACTGTGTTCCACTAACCCCAGTGCCCTGCTGAGGCAGCCCCAGCCAGCCAACTGGGTTTGCTTTCTTGCTGGCTTTGTTCCCGTGGAATATTGTCTCCTTGCTGTGTATCCCTCTGCCGCGCAGAGCTGGCTCCGGTGTCCTCACGGAAGAGCTGGTGGGTTTTAAAAATCCCATTGCTCACTCTGGACTGACAGCTGCCAGCGACTGTGTCACCCTCAGCCCCCTCTGTCCCTTCATCGCTGCGGCTCGGCGGAGCTCTGACAAATGCTGGCAGTGTTTTGGGCAGCTGCTGGGGCTGGAGCCAGGCTGGGGAAGGGGCTGGAGAGCCCCGAGCCCACCTGTTCCCCCACACAGACACCCCTCTATCTCCAGGGCATTTTCGTCATGGCTGTGGTCAAATGACAGACTTAGCTGCTGCCTGGTTCAGCTCTGGAGCTCTGGTTAATCTGATGGCTTCTTAATCTTTCTTTTTGTCCTTTCTGTTGCTGTTTGTCATCCCAGTGAGTTTCTTTTCCGAGTAAGTGGTGTCTGGGGAAGCCAGCTGGGTGAAGCCCGTCCTGCTTCTTCCTTCCTGGCCGAGCAGTGAGTGTGCAGTGATCCTGGTGCCAGCTTGCTGGAGAGCCCCATCCTCTCCTGATCCCGCTGTCCCTTCTGGATTTCATACTTAGGAGTGGCAATGCAGTCCTTCTCCAGAAGCTGTTGTAGCACACTGGGTGCATTTGCCAGTTAAATGCGTTATGTCAAGACACCTTTAAGAGCCTTTGCTGACATCCTTCTTGCGGCAGGGATCAGAGTGGGGATTAAATCCTTGCACCCTCGCTTGGTTTGGGTCCTCCATGCCACTCCCCAGCTGGGAAATCCCTTGGCCCTTGTGGAATCTTCACCCTCTTTGTGGCTGTAGGTGGCTTGGATGTGTCTGGGGTCCCTGTGCTGCAGAGCTGTCGTGTTACCTTCTATACTGTGCTCCCTGCACTCAGGGCAAGGACAGTGCCTTCCCCCTCTGGTGCAGATGGGGACAAAGGGACAGAGTTTGGGGCTGTGCATGAAACTGGTGGCACAGCAAGGGTTTGGGTGAGCCCACCCTTCCCAGGCTATGGGCTCAGGGTCCTCACAGGCATAATTTCCTGAGGATTGCTGGTGTTTCCTGCCTCAGTTTCCCCACCCTTTAAGAGGGGAGACAGCGCTGACCTTCCAGCGCAGTGCTGTGAGCTGCGGGGCTGACGTGCCCGGGTGTTTCAGCAGCAAGGGTGGGAGGATGCCGTCAAGGCTAAGCATCTTTAGTCCCCAGCTTGTGTTCGGTGTCTCGGAGTCCTGCTGCTCCGGGCTGCTGCTAATCTGTTTTGGGGCCTTAGAAAGCAACAAAGGCTTATCTGAGCCGCTTGCTGAAAATAGAAATGAGTGTCGGGAGGACGTCTCGGTGCGAGGCCCTGCCGACAGCCAGCTGGTGGAAACCTTCTCCGGGCTTTGTGGGCTGTGTGTAAAAGGCTGCCTTTGTTTCCTCCCAGCCCACACACTGACACTGCATTCCTCCCCTTGTTGCCAGATATTCGGGGAGGCTCTCGGTGTTTAATCTCCAGGAGAACCTTGGGGGATTGAAGCCTCAACTGTAAATCCTGTCTCTGCTTGCGCAGGGCACTGGGAGCTCCCGGCTGCCTCTGAGCCTCCCCATCAGCCCTCGGTATTGACTGTAATTTCAGGCAGACGAGTGGGAGTTGGAGGAGCTGTAGGACTGGACTGGCCCTTGCTGGGGGAGAGAAGGCACTGAGCCAAAGCTCGGCTGAATTCAAAGGCTTTTGGGCCGACTGGAGACCTGCATTGAATGGTGCTGCTCAGCCGGGGCTGGGTAATGGAAGGGGATCAATAGGCTGCAGCCAGCCACGGGGCATGTTGGCAGAGAGCTGCCTCTTGGGTCTCCTCCTGTCTGCTTGGAGCCAGCTGGGTTTCTGCAGGGCAGAAAGGAAGAGCATTTGGTTGCCTTCCTGCTCCCCTCTCTCTTCCTGCCCCGAGGCGAGCCTTTCTTCGCTGGGAGACCGGAGCAGGAGCTGGCCCTGGCCCTCCCAGCAGCAAGTGCAAGAGTTAAGCAAGACAGGGAGTGTCTGCTGGGCTGCAGCCGGTTCAGCCGCCCAAGCAGCTCGCATGACTGCTCCAGGCAGGGATCAGGCTTCCCTGCTCCACTAACCTCGGATCGTCCCTTCCTGCCATTCTGTGCCTTCTGCCCGTGGGTCACCTCTGTGTCACCTTGTCCTTCTGTCTGGGACCAAGGGAGGCAGTGGGTGGAGGCCACGCTGCAGCTGGAGGCTTGGCAGCTTCTCAGAGGGGATTAGGGGGAAATTTGTTTCTGGAAGTCTGTCCCTCTGGCTGGGGTGTTTTCTGGGTGAGGAAATGAGTACAGCCATTTCCAGTCCCTTCTCCCATCTGCCCAGTTTATCACAAGCTGGGAAACTGCTCCAAGCAGGGAGGTGCTGAGAGCTGAGCGCGTCCTCCCTGCGACAGCGGCACGGAGCAGAGCCTTTGCCATCGCGTGGCACGGACGGTGCTCGATCCTTGGCACGGCGCAGAGCTGGGCTGGACAGAAAGTCTTTATGTGCCCCTCTGTGACCACGTGCCAGCTGCCAGCACCCTCGGGTGAAGGTCCCTGCTCTGATCCCTGTATGTCTGCAGAGCCTCGCAGCACCCACTGGCAGGCGTGCCAGGGCACAGGGGCACCCTGTGCTGAGGTGGGTTGTGTTTGCACGTTGTGGGGAGCAGGGTGAAGAGCCTTCCCCCCTTCTCCTGGGTGAAAGGTGCTCTTGTCTGAAAGGGCTCTGCTCCTGGGACCCAGCTGAGCTGTGGGGATGGGACACTGAGCTGAGTTGGCTCCGGCACTTGCACTGCCTGGGTCTGTGGGCTGAGCTGTGGCTGTTGCTTTCTGCAGCCTGGAGGGTGGATTTGGGCTGTGGCGCGGACGCGTGCTGCCGGGATCGCAGCTTGCCTTGGCTCTTTCCCAAGGATGCTCCCAAAGGGTTGGTTTGGGTGGCTTTTCTTTCTGCTCTGCTCTTAGCTGTCTAGCTGAGGGCCAGCATCTCTCAGCAGTGCTCTCCCAGGTTGTGTATCCCAAACTTGAGATTGAAGACACATCTCGAAGCAGCGAGATGCTGCTGGTTGCACCCACCAGTGTCTCCTGGCACCGTGGTGCAGGACAGTGCCTGTTTTCCCCTGGGGCCACTGACCCACACGGATGTGTTTTGCTCCCCTCTTACCTGGCTGGCTCGGCAGCAGGCAGGGCACCAGGGTTTTAAGGTGTGCATGAGCCGAGACCAATTGTGTGTGCTTAAGAGGCTCCATGAAGTTGCATCCAGAGAGATCTTTGTGTGTGATCCTTGTCCCCAGACAAGACTCAGCACTGTGCAGGAGACGGGTGTTTGGAGAGAGGCACAGCTGAGTTTTTAGCTGCAGCAGATGAGGAGCCAGGCTTGGCTGGTGATGCTGAGCAGGTTTTGGCACTGCTCTCTGATCACTCCATCAGCCTAACGGCCGGGTTATATCAGCCCAGGAAAGCAGTCGTGAGCGGTTGGACTCACGGTTCCTCTCCCTTGGGCAGGAACAAACACCAGAGAGAGGCAGTTTGGCCCTGGCAGGGGCAGGTGTTGGCAAGATTCCTGCTGCCTTGCCTCAACAGGGCACGTGCCGCTGCCTGCTTCTCCAGAAACCAGCCAGGGGCTCGGAGGGGTGACTGGGACAGGCAGTGGTTGGTGGGGGTTTCATGGGACACAGAGGAGAATGACAGGCTCTTCTCTTCCCCAGGTGTACAAGGGCTTGGACATCATCACGAACAAGGTTTCTCCCCAGGAGCAGCGTCTGTGCAGACACCACATGATCAGCTTTGTGGATCCCCTCGTCTCTAACTACACGGTGGTGGATTTCAGAGACAAAGCCGTGGCTCTGATATCCTTTCACGCTGCAGCCTGCCTGGCTGAGCAGATATGGACTTCCCCCCCTCCACAGCAAAGCTTGCAAGAGGGATCAGTGTTTGCATCAGACTTGGGCTCTCCACGTTACAACCAACTCTGGTTTTCAGAAGATACCGCTGCTGAGGGGGGCTTAGAGCTTCTTTTACCCAACTAGTGCTCAGGGCTGGTTGGGAAAGATCTCTGCTGCACTGCAACAGTCCTGAGCTGAGTATCCCTGGTGTCCCTGAGTTTTGATGGTAGCTGGCACAGAAAGCAGAGGATAGTGAGAGATGAGGGACACCTAATACTCTGTCTTACAGCCTCACTGGCTCTGTGAGGCTGGGAGAGTGGGGTCTGGGCCTCAGGCTGGCGCTCCCCACAGCCTTCCCTCCCTTCCATGCATCTCTGCTTACACTCCCTGACTGTTGCACATTGAAGATATCTTTGCCCGAGACAAGATCCCGATTGTTGTGGGAGGAACCAACTACTACATTGAGTCCCTGCTCTGGAAGGTCCTTATCAACACAAAGGTACTGTTGGGGGCTGTGTATCCCTCCAGGAAAGGGTGAACCCCATGTTCAGGGCAGGCTCCTGCAACTGGGCGTGGTGCTCCCCCTGCTAAAGGGGAGCAATGAGAACCAAAAGCCCCTCATTCACCCCAGGGGTCTGGGGGATCTTCTTGCTTGCACTGGCCTTGCACACGGATGAGCGGCTTGGTTCAGGGCTGCCTTGTCCCCCGCAGGAGAAGACCAGCACAACCCCTAGGCCGGTCACAGACAGGAAAGTGGAGCTGGAGCAGCTGGATGGTGTTGAGCTCCATCGCCGTCTGAGCCAGGTGGACCCAGAGATGGCGGCCAAGCTGCATCCCAACGACAAGCGCAAATTGGCCAGGTGAGCTTGGCACACTGGGCACGGGAGGTGCCAGGGCTCAGCACCCCTTCCCAAGGGAATTGTGTGCCTGGGAACATGGCAAGATAGGCTGTCCCATCCCAGGTGGGTGCTCCTAGCCTCTTAGCAAGGTGTTTGTGGACCTTGGAGCACTGGTGTTGGGGAGCTCTCTGGGATCTGAGACCTTTGGCCATGCAGCCCCCAGCTTGAACTGCCTTTGGGGTCCAGGATGATCTTAAAGGTCTTCTCCAGTCGAGGCAGTTGTGTGATCCTGTGACAGCCCATTGCTCCTGGACTGTGTGCACCGGGGCTGCTCCCGCTGCCGTGCCCCAGCAAGAGGGTTTATCTGGAGCTATTTAAAGAGCAAGCTGCCGTGCTGGCTGAGTCACATAGCTGAGCTCTGTGGGAACAGCACGGCAGCAAGACCAGGCTTGCTGCTTTGGCGAGCCCATCCCAGCCGAGCCCTGGCCTGGGGGGAGCAGAACGCCGCCCACCCCATTCGCACGGTGCACCCTGCACAGCTTCCTCCACCTCCCTGGCCGGGCTGGGCTGAGCTGGCAGCAATGCTTCACATTTTCTGCAGCGCTGGCCCTTTCCCTGCAGCCCTGCCTGGCTGGAAAGGGCAGGGCTGGAGCCAGAACCCCATCCCCTGCAGGGCTTGTCCTGGTGCCAGGCAGGAGTGGGTGGCTGTGCTCTGGGCTCCTTGGGTGCCATCGCTGTGCTCTGCACTTCATTGCACCCCCAGGACCTGGGTGTGCTCAGGGTGCCGGGCACGGGATGGGGAAGAAACCTGCCCTCCCCCCCACAACATGAGAAGGTTGGATCGCAGCGAGTGTCTGCGGTTCCCTTTGCTGGAGCCCCTGGGGCTGCTGGGGAAATGGAAAAGCTCATCCTCACCCAGCCTCTGAGCTCTGTCTGTCTCTGCTTACAGGAGCCTCCAAGTGTTTGAAGAGACAGGGATCCCCCATAGTGAAATCTTGCACCAGCAGCAGGAGGAGGAAGGTGGGGGACCCTTAGGGGGGCCCCTGAAATACCCACATTCCTGCATCTTGTGGCTCCATGCAGACCAGGCAGGTGAGAGGGAGCTTTGCATAGCTCCATGGGGATGGGGTTAGGGCTGACTCCCTGCTCCTGCCCCAGCCTCCTCCCTGAACAAGGCAGCGATTCTTTTGGCATCAGTGAGTGGGACAGAGGACTCGCTCCCCTCACCTGCTGGGCTCTGCCTTCCTCAAGTGGATCAGGAGGTTGGCAGTGCCAAACCAGGTCCTACCATGTTGTCCAGTTGTGGGCCTCCTGAGGGCACAGCTCTGAGCAGCTGAGCATGTCCTGCTCTCCTCCTCCCAGCTCTGGACCAGCGGCTGGAGAAGCGGGTGGATGACATGCTGGCTGCAGGACTGCTGGAGGAGCTGCGGGACTTCCACCGACGCTACAACCAAGAGAAGGTGGCCAAGAACCGGTGGGTGAGAAGCCAGCTCCCTTTCTGCTCCCAGTCCCACCTGCCAGACACATGCAGGCCCTGCAGTGACTCTCCCTGCAGCAGCTCTGATGTATCGCTGCTCCCAGCCCTCTCCTGGCAGCGCCTGCTCCTGTGGCAGGGCCAGCAGACAGGATGGGTGTCTGTCTCTTTGGGGCACCATCACTGGAGTGGTCTGAACCAGCCAGATCCTCCACCACTTCCTGACCTTCCCTACCAGAACCCTTAGACCAGAGTTGATCAAACAGCAGAGTCTCTGTGGGTCTTAGTGTTGAATTAATTTTGCCTGGACCATACCTGCCAAGGGGTGACACTTTCCCTCAGCAGAAATTACTTGGTTCTGCCCAAGTGTTGACACAGCAAAGCTGATGGACTGTCACTGAAAGCACCAGTCTGCATTCCTGTGTGTGCCTGGCTTGGCTTGTCCCCCAGCACCATGGGCTTATGTCACCTGTGGGGGTCCTGCAGGGTGAGACACAGAGATCTGAGCTATTTTGGGGAGGGTTGAGCTCTCACACTGTTCTGAAGGAGTCTGCTTTGACCCCTGTCTCTTGTCCTTCTCTCCAGGCAGGATTACCAGCACGGCATCTTCCAGTCCATTGGTTTCAAGGAGTTCCATGAGTACCTCGTCAGTGAGGGGAATTGCTCACCTGAGACCAGTGCTCTGCTGCTGCAAAAAGGTGAGAGAAGCACCCTGCGTGCCCTGTGTCCCTCAGCCCCACGCAGCTCCAGTTGATTCTGCATGAATGATGTAAACCAAGATCAGACCTTGAGTCAGGTCTTGTTGGGATTGAGCTGCATCTTTCTCTCTGTGTTTTCCACTTCTGCCAGCCCACAGGGGCAGGGACTCCTTTTTCAGTGCTTGGAGAGCATCTCTGAACACACCCAGAGCAATTCCTCCCTCCCTTCCCCTAGGCCTCCTCACAAGATATACTGGGCACAGCGTGACTTGGGATCTGGAGCTGGTCCACCAGTGACCTGGGTGATGGGATTCCAGCTGGGAAGTGAATGCTGTGGAGAACAGGGCTAGAAAGAAGGAATGAAGCAGAACTCAGCACCTGGTTCAGCAGCAGGGTGGTGGGAAGGGATCTGGGGATCTAGCAGGTCACAGCATGGGTCAGTGTTCTTCGATGGCACGTATCATCCTGGGAGTTGTCTGGACTGGTGTGCTGTTGTCAGAGGAGAGAGCTGATGTGCTCCTCAGCACAGTGGAGGTCCCAGGCAGAGTTGGTCTGGGTCAAGGAAGGTTCAGTGAAAAGTGGAGATGGAAGCTGAGGAAACCACAGAAATGATAAAAGGCTTGAAAACAAGTCTGGTGCAGAAAGATCTTGTTGTGTCTGCTCAGGAGATGATTATAGAGGGATAAGATAAGCCTGGTACTAAATATTGAAAGGTTGTACCATCCTTTGGGCATCTTGGGTAGGACAAGGAGTCCTGGGCTCCATTTGCCCAGAGAACTGTTCAGTTTGGTGTTATGAGAGCAGTGTAGCTCTTGAACAGATTGTCCTACCTGCTAAAAGCTTCAGGGCTGAGGTTTTGGGCCCTGTCCATCCAGTGTTCATTCAAGGGCATTTGGGACACCTTGTCCAGCCCTTATGCACTGCCACTGCCCCTGCACTCTGTCTGGCAGAGCTTGGCTGCTTTGCCATGATGAGCACTTCTCAGTGCTGGTTTGGAGTCCCCCAGACTGACAGTAGAAATACTTCCCTGAAGTGAACGTGGTACCATCCAGCACAGACTTCTGCCTCGGGTGATTTGCTTGCACTGGAGCTGGCAGCCTCTTCTCACTCTGCTCTGAGCTCAGCTTGTATTGCACTGACCTTTGGTTTTATTTTTTACTCCCTCTGTCTCAAAGGGATCCAGGCCCTGAAACAGGTGACCAAGAGATATGCCCGGAGGCAGAACAAGTGGGTCCGAAACCGCTTCCTGAGACGTGAGTCCTGTTCCTGCCCTGCCTCACCGTCCCTGTTCTCTCATCTCATCCCTTTGCTCATCCTCTGCTCCCAGCTCAAGAAAGGAGAGCAGTGGCTCCTCTGCTTTGGAGATCAGATGATCCTGCCTGGATTCTTCTGGCTGGCCCAGGCTGCCCTGGCTCTGCAGGTGTCTGCTGCTGGCCAGATCCCTCCAGGATCCACTCACCAGGCTCTGCCCTGATTGCAACCCGAAGATGTGGGAAGGAGAGCAGCCGCTCGGCCCTTCCGAGACAGCCCAGCCAGCACTCTCTGTGTTTATCTTGCCCACAGCCTGTCTGCCCAGACTCTCAGGAACCCAGCTCCTTCTCATTGCTTCCCCTGTGCCCCTGGCTGCCTCTCAAAGGAAGATCTTCCCCTCCCAACAGAAGTGCCTGGAGAACAAAGCAAGCAAAGGCTCAGCCCCGTGCTGGGCAGCAGTAGTTGATAATGGCTGCAGCATCCCTGCAGCCTGTCCTGCTGACAGCTCCTGAGGGGCTGGGGAAGGGGGTGCCCAGCACAATCCCTCTCCCCACACACCCACACATGGTCCCTGTGCAGGGCAAGAAGCCCAGTTGACAGCTGCCCTCCAGATTAGGAGCAGGAACCCATTGGCTGCTCTTAGCCTGGGCCGTGCTCACCACGGTGGCAAGGAGCCAGCAGGACTTCCCCGTCCCAGCCCCAGCCCTGGAGCAGGGCCAGCAGCAGCAGCTGGGAGCCAGGCACTTGTTGAAAGGTGCTTGGTAGGGGCAAAACAACAATTTAAAAAGAAAAAAAAAAGGGGAGAAACTCGAGTCAAAAGATGGGCTTTGAACAGGGTGCAAGAGCTTTGCTGGAGCCATGTGCTCGGTGGCTGTGGCTCACCTTTCTGGTGGCAGGTGTGCTTCAGATCAGCTCTGTCAGGAGCTTGTTTGTGGTTCCAGCAATAAAAAGCAGCACCTGCTGGAGGCTGGCACGGGGCAGCCTTTGATGGCTTTGTCCGAGCCGCGGCCGTGTGCCCGATGTCTGCGGCAGGTGAGCCGTGGCCGGGCAGCGACGGCGCCGGAGGGAGTGGGTGCTCTCTGATTGCAGCTGTCTCACCCTGGCTGGGCTGCAGCGAGCACCCTCTGCCCTCACACTGGGCTGGGGGAGGCCAAAGAGGTGGCTTTGAAACTGTCCCTTGTCAGGGTGAGGCATCAGTAAAGCATCTCCTGCCGTGGCCTGCTACTGTGAGCCGGCAGTGTTGGCCCTGACAGCCACACAAGCAATCACAGCTCTGAGGGGGAACCTGCACCCACAGATTCCTCATCCAGACTCCACGCCTGCATCTCATCTGCTTGTAGGCTTTGTGTGATGGCTTTGTGCCTGGATCAAGCTTTTGATCTTCTGCGGCCTCCTGTGGACCGTGGCCGTGACCAAGTGTTTGCTGCCATGATGGGCTGTCGACGTGCTTGGGTTTCATAATGCTGTCCTGAAGGCAGACAGCCATGAAGGTGCTTGCTGGAGGTCTTAGGTGTTCTTGCTGTTTATGAGGGTGGTGCCCCCCAAGTTGAGGTCCCTGGTAGTTTTGGCTCTGGAAAAGCTGATGACATTTGCTTCTGAATGCTAAAGGACATCTAGATAGGAAAGAGCAGATCCCCCTGCTCACAGCATAGCCCCGTGGGTGCTAGGACATGATGCTGGGGAGGTTCTGGTGGTGGTGACCTTTCTGTGTCTGTCTAGGTCCTGGGCCCAACGTGCCCCCAGTGTATGGCTTGGAGGTGTCTGATTTCTTGCGGTGGGAGGAGGATGTGCTGAAACCTGCTCTGGAGATTGTGGAGAGCTTCATCCAGGTAACTGCAGTTAACACATGAACTGTGGCTGGGAAGCCAACTTCTCAGTAGTCTCCAGGCCCCATAACTTGTCACTTAGTCTCTCCCTTGAGCAGGTTTATCTGCTTATGTGTCCAACCTTGGGCTTTCCTCGCAGTGGCAGAGGGTTGTTGTCTAAGCTGCAAATTTCTCCTAATGCCCAGTGCTCCACTTGTCTTGCACAGTAAAACTTCAGCGTCTGTCCTGCCAACCTTAGTGTCTGCACGTGGCAAGTTCACACCCCAAACTCTACCAGAGTGAACACAGCCAAGCCAATTTTCATAGCAGAAACCGATCTGAGACATTATTTCATCTCCAGGGACGTGAGCCCCCAGCAGAGCCTGTGAGGATGGAGTACGACGTAAACGAGAACAAGCGGAGTCATCGCGTGTGTGAGCTCTGCGACAGAGTCATCATTGGGGACAGGGAGTGGACAGGTAGGACCTGGCAAGGGGGGAGGAGAGGACCTGGGAGGGGGCACAGTGAGTGCAGTTACGTGGAGGGAGGGAGTGAGACAGTTCTCCAGAGCAGAGCAGCTTCCTTGGCTGTCTCTGCTTGGCCGGGTGACCCTCAGCACATGATCTTGGGCTTTCAAGGATTGTTTACAGCCCGTGTATGAAAGCAGCCATTTGCAAGCCCAGAGGGGGTGCAGGAGCTGTGCCACAGCAGCCATCTGTCAGGCTTCCCCCCTTCCCCAGCACCCAGTAAACACTGCCATGCTCTGCCGTCACGCCAGACGTGGGGATCTGTGTGCAGCATCAAGCCTCGGAGCTGACTGTGTTTAGTCAGGGCTGCTGGTCCTCTTCAGCACTTCAGATGTTTTATCAAAAAGCACAGGACAAATTTGTTTCTTTTAAAATTTTTTTAATATAAAATGAAAGTTTCTTAATGTTTTTAATAGCTCAGTTCTGCTCCAGTATCTCCTATTTCTGTGTTGGTTTTTTTTTTTAAAGTATTCCTAGCTGTAATAGTAATAGAAAGGGATTTTCTATTCTCAATAGACTTAGTTTGAAAGAGCTCAGTTGGAATCAGATTAACTCAGTGAATTTATCTGTGCTGGGAAGCTCATGCTGAGAAGCAGAAACAAAAAGTAGTGGAGACACTGGCTGCAGAAATGGAACTGGTAAATCTCCATGTGCTGCCCAAGTGCTGTACGTGCAGACACAATGCAAAGAGAAATTTCCCAGGTTGTTGGGTTTGAACAAGTGGCTTATTCTGATTGCTCCAGGGGCCTGCTGAAAGCAAAGATGGAAGTTGGCTCAGAATAGGAAGCTCATTGTTGTGAGATCAGTTTGTAAGTGTAATTGTTGTTTAAGCCAGTCTCAGCTTGGAAGTGCTTTGAAGGAACTCTGCCTATTCCAGAACTAGAGGATGCTGAAAATTATCGAGGTCTGTGCCATCCTTACAGGTCCAGCAAGTTTTATGACCAAGTGGAAACTCCTCAAGATCCCCCCCAAACACTACAGCTGTAACTGTATGTCCTTTAGAGATGTCATCTCAAAGTTCTGACAGATGATGACAATACCTTTCTCAGCCAAGACCAGCTGTTGTTCTCTGCATCCAGCTGAATTTGGCTCCAATTCCCAGATGGTGGGAGAAAAATGATCCAAAACTTGGGTGTTACTTGTAACTGCAAAATGTAAAAGCTTAAAGGGAAGTGAAAACAGGAGCTGAGTCGATCTGCAAAGCTGGTCTGTTTTCTTAAGTCAGGTTACAGGTAGCTCTGGGAACTGCTTCCCACTGGCTCTGGAAGGTTTAAAGATTTTATCTAATTTTACCATTTGTATGGATTTAAAAGAGCAGCCCCTCCCCAGGCAGCAGCAGAGATCTCCTTCCAGCCGCTCTGCGCTTTGCTGTCGCTTGTGCCAAATCCTAAGAGGTCAGACTTTATTTCAAGCTGAGGGTGACCCTACAGCATTGTGATCAAGCAGCAGCTTTGCATGTAATTTCATCCTTTGGCAGAAGAGGATGACTGGAAAACACCTGAGGGCCTTGATTCAGTGAGAGCACATACCCTTGTTTAATTAAGGCTCTGCTTGAGAAGTGCTTTAATTGCTGCTCTGATCTCTTGGAAGTAACAAAACCACCCTGCTAAGATGGTGCATTCTACTTAGATAATACCACTGGTACAGGAGGTTTTACTGACCTTAACTATGTGATTTCAAACAGAAATACAGCTCCTGCTGCCCTGCTGTGTCAGAACAAGTTGCTTCCCTGGGTTGACGCCTCTGTTCCCATCTGACTCCGGCTCTTGTAGCTGAGGGCCTTGCCCTGGAGTTATGCAAAAGCATAATAACGCTCCAGGCTCTGTCTCTATCCGTTCTGTAGATGTACAGGATATCCCCAGTGCTGTGGTGCAGGCATCTAGGCTTACAAATGATCCTGGCAGCCTCTGTGGGGTGGTGGATGGTTGCACAACCTTGTCTCATCCTGCCATGTGCCGCCTCTTTGGTAACGCTTCCCTTTCTCCCGTCCTCCTGGCGTCGTGTCTTGGTTGGGAGCAGACTTGCTGGGAGAGTTGAATCCTGACAATCTGGAGTCTTCTGCATGTACAGTGCCAGGTTTTCTCCCTTTTCCAGTCCTTCTTTGATGAGGAGAAGGCTTGGAAGGGTTGTCCTCCTCTGAGCTCTGATAATTTGGCCTAGAAGTGTCCTGAGAAACGGCCAGGGCAGGGCTTGGGAGTTCACTTTTCTGTGAGAGTGAAGCAGAAGGAGGATGGGAAGGGAGGGTGCTCTGCACTGCACGGGGGGATCGGGTCAAACATTTCCTTCTCCAAGTTCCCCAGGGTTACAGGCTCTGTTTGCTTCTTCCTCCAGCTCACACACGATCCAAATCCCACCTGCACCATCTGAAGAAGAGGAGGAAGCTGGAAGCTGCTGGCCGTGCTGCCGAGACTGATGGGGACAGTGGGGGCACAGAGACCTCGAGCAGGGACAGCAACTTGCCTTTGCCATAGACCTGCAAACCAGCTGGCGAAGGGGAGCAGCCGCGTTTCCACCTGTGCAGCGAGGAAGTGACTTGGTCCTGGGTGGCCTTGAACTGAGTGAGCTGAGTCAGTTTTTTTCAGCATGAGGCAGGTGTGTAAGCGATGGCCAAAGGCCATCAACTGTGTTGGATCCTCTTCATGTGGCCTCACTGCACGGTGTTCCCATGCTTCCCCAGCCCTGCTTGGAAAGGGCTGGGCCCTGGGGCGAGGCTGCTGGGAGCATCCTCCCGTGCAGCATTGTCCTTGGAATGGTTGAGTCGATCCTCCCAGCACGTGAACATGTTCTCAGAGACAGAAATACCCTCCACTCCTCCAGCTTGGCCGAGAGTGCAGTGAGCTGAGTGAGCTCTCGCTGCCTTTATTGTGGAGAGGATATATATATATTTTTTCTTTTATATGGAAATAAAGTTGCAAAATTCCCTTCCCTATGAACAAGCGCAGTTTTCTTGCTCTCTATTCCCACCTGGCCCAGGTTCCCTGCTCTGGGAGCAAGGCAGGACATGCAGGCCTGGTTCCTTCTTCCAGTCACCTTTTTCTGCAGCTTCTGAAGGAGCTGAGCAGATGTTCTCAGCTTGGAGGAGGCTGATCCCTGTGCACATAGCAGGTGCAGAAGGAGCTGGCACCTGTTAAACAGGAACTTGGAAATGATCTCATCCAGTTTGCAACAGATGAGTCTGTCCTAGTTAAAGCTGAATTCCTGGGGGTTTACACTGTGGTTTGGCAGTGGGAACCAGCCCCTTATTTGAATCTGAGTTGCTGAGCAGCAGATTCCTCGTGCCGTGGCCGCCAGGCAGTTGGTCTCCGCAGCGTCGTTCCTGGAGGATGCGAGCGCCGTCTGTGCCGCCGCGCTGCCCAGCGTGCCGCGCTGGGTGAAACCAGGAGAGCCTTTTCCAGGGCATTTGGGATTCTCCTGGCAAATGCAATCAGGACAGTTCCTCCTGGGAGGGTTTTGGGGTGGTAGAGGCCAGTTTTTTCCTTCAGCTGCTTGCAGTGGGTGATGTGGCAAGAGCCGTCTCTTGGGGCTCAGCCTGCGAGGGGAAGGGCTGCGTGGGCAGATCTGCCATCGTAGGCTCCAGAGATGCTGGGAATGGGATTAAACCTCTGGTTTGTGTTCCTCAGCACTGAATTATTTCTGTAACACTCTGTGGGGTGGCTGCTTGGGCCATTTGATAGGGGTGTGTGGTGGCTTGGGAGCTCGAACTGAAGGGAATATGCAGGGAAGAGCTGGGAATTTGGGTTGGCTTGTCTCTGCCTGTATCGAGCAGAGCTGGGCATCATCTTTGAAATGCTGGGCACCGCGTTTGTGGTGCTGGGTCTGTCTGCAGCGCCAGCTGAACCTCTTCTCAAGCCCAGACTTGTTTGCCATCCACGCTGACTCAAGTGTATGTGGCCATGGACTCATCCCAGCGCTGGAGCACGTGGCCAAGGGGTTGTAGAACCATGTTCTCCTGGCCTGGATGGTCAAGAGGCCGGGTGTAAAGCCCCATTTGCTGCTGATGTGGTGAGCATGGTCTGACAGACAGCGTGGATGTGTTGAGTCATCTCCCCAGGCCAGGCTGGGATCATCGGGGCAGCTCTGTGAGTGAGGGGTGGGATGATCTGCTGTCTCCTGAGTGCAGTCAGATGACCTTCCTGTTAGAAATTGATTTAATATCCTTAATCAGTTTAATACGAACTTTATTATCCCCACAGATCAATGTTACTCCTCCACCACAGGAGCTGCTGGGCTGCCTGGCCTGTGCTTGTTACAGGCTGTGCCACAGCCGCTGCCAGGTCTCCCAGACTTTCCCCCTGCTCTGTGCCACTCGCTGCAGTGCCTTGTTTTGGGGGTGACAGTTCCCCCGTGTCCCAGGAGAACAGGGGTCTGGTACAATTGCTTGTTCATGTTATGGCTGGACTGGGAAATGGAAGGTGGAAGCACAAGCTGATCCTGCCAGCAGCAAGGAAGAGGTGAGTTTATTTTCTCTCTGTCCATGAGGACACAGCTTTTTATTTATGCAGAGCCAGGGCCAGCGTCCCTGTGATGATTTGCTCTCCAAGGAAGGAGCTGGTGTCTGTTGTGCCGCTGCAGTTTGAAGGACTCAAGACAGGGACTGGGATGAGCTCCTGGTGAGTGTCACACCAGTTCCTGACGCTGGCACACGTTGGTTCAGCTCCTGCTCCTCTTGCTCTGGGCTGTCTGCTCCCCAATCTCCTGCAGAAGGAACAAACAATGTGAAATTGCTCTCCAGTCCCGGCCAGGATTCAGCTGAGAAAGTTGTTGTGGTCTCAGGCTTCTGGCTGCTGTCGGTGCTGAGAGGTTTGGGGCTGGGGAACGGCCCTTGGCTCCATCTGCCCTCCGCTAATCCCCAGACAAACGCGGCTCTTCCATCTGTGCAGCCGCAGCCGCCGAGCCCATCACACCAGCCACTTAATCTAAATGGCTTTGGCCAAAGATAAGGTCATTAATTACACTGGGATTAGAGAACAGGACCGGCCTGGCGTGGTTTGGCTCACCGGCAGTTCCAGTCCTTAGCGCCCTGGCCGGGCTGAGCATCGCAGCTGGAGAGCGTGAGCTGGAACAGACTCGTCCCCTCGCTGATGGGGCACCGTCCCCGCGGTGCTGCCGGTCCTCGCAGGAGTCCCCTCGCTTGGGCACCGGTGTTTCAGTGTGGTGGGGATGTGGGCTCCTGTCCAGGTGGGTGCCAGGCAGAGCTGGTGCTGCAGGTCCCAGGGGACAGCCCTGGGAGGAGCAGAGGGTGGTGGCAGCCAGTGCAGCATCCCACCGGCTGCGTCCCCATCACCTCCAGCCTCACCAGCCCTTCACACCATGTGACATCGAGCCCAGCCACTGCGTGTGGCCCCTACGGGAAGGTGGGGCTGGCTGAGCCCCACTGCTCTCGCTTGTGGCCACCACCACCAGAGCTTAAAGCAGCCAAAGCCCCTTTGCTGATCTCAGATCCAACGTCTGTCCGTGATGTTTATAGACTCGTGTTTGTTTCTGTTTCCTCCACCTTTTGGTTCCCTTTTCTTACCATGTTTTGGCTGCAAAATGCTCCCATCTGCTCATCTTGCAGGAAATTCCTCCTCCATGCAGTGCTGCCCTTCGCTGGGGTGGGACGTGCCCCCCGCTCTGCCCTGTGAGGTCCTGACTGGACCACAGATGTGGGGTGAGTTTGGCCTCAGCTGTCCCCTTGTGAGGAAGAGGCAGCGCCGTGGTGAGCTGGGGGGATGTGGCTCTGTGCCAGGAGTGGGCCAGCACCGGTGACCAGCTGGTGTCTGTGCCCGTGTTCACTGGTGGCTTTAAAGGCTCTGTCTGTCCCTTAGCTCCCGTTGGAGGTCCTGGGTGGTGATGCTGTCCCAGCTCTTCTCACCCCAGTTCCCACACTGCAAGGTATGATCCTGCCCCAGTGCCTTGGATGGGCTGGGGACCATCTGGGGGATGGTGTCACCTGGGGACAGTGGCTCCTGCAAACCCGTGGCAGGCACAGGGACTGCACTGAGCGACGTCCTGGCCTGATCTTCAGTTCCCAGGTGGGACCGTTGTGCTGTGGAGGGGGATTTAATGAAGCTCTGGGTGCTGTGCTCAGCAAGAGGGACCCTCAGGGTCTGCTTAGGGTGGGCAGAGCTGGTTGGCATCGCTGCCGTCGCAGGGCTGCTGGGTATAGGTAGCTAATGGGGAAACTGAGGCACGGCTGGTGCGTGGAGTTGCTCCGAGAGCTGCCAGAGCAGGGCAGGGCGTTACGGGTCCCGTGGCCCAGCCGGTGTTCGGCGGCATTTCGGGCGGGCTGCGGGGAAGTGGTGTTGCAAGAGTCTGACAATCAAAGGAGCAGTTGGCCGAGGCGGTGCCGCGGCGCGAGCACCCGCGGGACCGCGGCGGCTTCGGCGGCAAAACCTGGGCGTGCGCGGCCGGATCCTGGCCCCGGGCCCGGGAAGTGTGGGTACCCGAAGGACCGGGAGCTGCCAGGTCCCCCCGTCCCCCCCCAACAAGTCTTTGTCCCCTCCTTGTGCTGCTTGTGACCCCCCCCGGGGCTGCCGTGGCCCAGGGGTGCTGGTGGGTGCCCGTGCTGTTTGGGGACGTGGGGACTGAGCTGGGCTGCAGTGGGTGGGTGGGTGGGATGGGTGTCCCCATGTTGGCACCTTGAGGGATTCAGTGGAGGGGTCTGGGGTCCCACCACCAGCACACCCTGCAAGCAGTGGTTGTTTCCCATTGCACAGATGGGGAAACTGAGGCCAGGGAGCCGCACTGCGAGGGCTCTGGGGTCCTGGGCTCACCCATGGAGCACCCATGGCTGGTGCAGGGGGTGAGGGGGGTCCGGCGGTGCAGGGGTGAGGGGGGTCCAGGGGTGCAGGGGGTGAGGAGGGTCCGGCGGTGCAGGGGTGAGGGGGGTCCAGGGGTGCAGGGGGGTCTGCCCCGGTGGGAAAGGCTGCGGGAAGGAGAGCGCGGTTCGGCTGGGGGGACACCAAACCCTGGGGGACTTGGCCCCACGCCCCGGGATCGTGGCCACAGTGTGGGGGAGCCCTGGAGTGTCCCTTGGGGGGTGACGCAGCCCCCACCAAGGGCTGGCACAGCGCCCTGTGCCGCAGGGTGCTTGATGGGGCTTCCCCCAGCTCGGGGGGCTGCAGGTGGGGGGCTGAGGCTGAGTGGGTCCCCCTCACAGTGGGGCTGACACGCGGGGGGGACACCGGGGCTGCTTTGTCACGGTGTCACAGGGCCATCTGCCGGCAAAGGCACAGCCCCGTGGCAGCCTGCCATGGCCTCCAGCAGCCTCCCAGTCCTCCCAGTCTGCAGCGGGTGGGGCACTGGGAAGGAAGGTTTGGGGTTGGTTTGGATGCGCTGGTTTGGGGGGGGGTGGGGGTGGCAGCCCCACCCTGGGCCACAACCCATCCAGGAGCTCCTGGTCACCAGCAGTGTCACAGTAGGGCTGAGATGTGGCTGGGGGACAGGTTAGTCCTGGTGGGGACAGGTTAGTCCTGGTGGGGACAGGTTTGTCCTGGTGGGGGCAGGTCCCCAGGACATCGTGGAAGGTCCCTGGGGTGTCACGGATGGGGCCACGGGGTCCACGAGGGCTGGGCACGGTGATCTGGGTGCCCCCAGCCAGGGTGGTGTGGGATGGGACACAGCAGAGACAGCCCCACTCTGGCCACGAAGAGATTAAATGTCGTTTTATTTCACATCCAAAAAAAGAAAAATAATGTAGAAAAGAAGAGGTGAGTGGAGATTTAATTGCTCATATTAAAAATCTGCCGTTTCCACCAGCGTCACTGCAGGGCTGCAGGGCTGGTTCTTCCTTCTCCTCCACAGCTGGATGCTCGGGGACAGGGCTGGGGGGGTGACACTTGTCCCTTTCCCCTCTCCCCCAAATGCATTCGCTGCCTCTGGCCCCATCAGCGCATCCCCTCCTGGCTCCATCCTGCCTGGCCCCAGCACCCCCAGCGCAGTGTCCCCACGGTGTCACCCACACCTCGCATCCAGAAGCGGGTGCTGATTTGGGTGGGGGTAGGAAGGGGGGGCAGGAGCACAGAGGGGGTGGCCTTGGGCCATTTTGATCTTTTTATTATTATTATTATTTATTTCTGTGTATTTCCTATTTTCCCTCTGTACAAAATGAGCGGTATGGTCATGGGCGTAGGTGACACGGTGACAGTGTGCAGGGTCAGGGCTGGCTCTGGTGGCCGCCCCACACTCACTGCAGCAGAGCCCGGATCTGTTTGGACGTGGTGTCATCATTGAGGTGCCGAGTGGTGTATCTGGACAGGGAGGGGACAGTCACCCCACAGCACCCCAACCCGCTCTGCTGCCATTCCACAGCACCGTCAGGGGATGCCACGTCCCCCACCATGTCCCCCGGTCCCCTGGCTTACCTCAGAGCGTTCAGGAGCCCCTCAGTGCTGGTTGAGGGTTGATCTTTCAAGACTTTGATGCAGCCTTTCATCTGGTGGGGGGAGTGAGAGAAGCTTTGAGAGGGGCTGTCCCCTTCCTCCCCATCCTCCTCCTCACTGCTGGAGGGGATGAGTTTCTCCCTCTGGACCAGCTCAGACATCCCCATAGGGGACATCCAGGGAGAAGGACCCCTCCCAGTGTCACAGCTCCACTGGGATGAGTGTGATGGCTGTGACCTCCCCAACGCACCCCATGGCCACTCACATCAATCTTGGAGGTCTTTGCAAAGGCCCCGACGGGGTGGACGTGGTCGTAGAGGATGATGACGCCGACCATCACCCTCATGCAGAAGAGGAGGGTCTCGGTGTTGGTGAAGCGGCTCCGGTACTCCCTGTGCCGGGAGAGGGGTTGGCTGAGCCCCGTGGGGGGGTGGCAGAAGGACTTTGGCACCAAGATGTCCCCCCACCCCATGCGGGGTACTCACGGGGTCTCCAGCATCACCCTGCAGACACAGGCCATGGTGCTCAGGCAGTCGGTCGTGTCCTCGATCGGGAGGGTCTTGTTCTGAAACCCAACAGGTCCCGGCTGCTGTCTCCCTTCCTGGCCCCCCATGGGAACCCCCAGCCCCTTCTGACCCCCACATGGGTGCTGGGGCTGGAGGGGGCTTCCCCCTGCTCTGAGGGTCCCCCCTAGCCTTGCTCACCTCTGAAACAAACTTGGTGGTGGCATTGCTGAGCGTTTTGAGCATGGGGGTGGCCTCGGCGTAGAAGAGGGACATCCTGTTGGCCATCTCGTTGTTCACCTCGCTCTCTGCATCCAGCTGTGGGGGGACACACACACAATGGGGTGTCTGACCCTCCCTGAGCCACCCTCAGTCCTGTGACCACCCCGGGGGAGGTCACCCCTGGGCAGGGAGGGGACAGCACTGTCTTCTCACCTGCAGGTTGTTGATGCGATTTCGGCTGATGGTCCTTCTGTAGTAGCTGAAGTCGTTCTGGATGGCAGGGTTGGTCATCTGCAGAGGGGGGGTCCTGTGTTAGGGGCTGAGGGGTGGCCAGGGTGAACCTCGGGGGTCCCAAGGGTCTGTGCTGGCTCACACCTTTTGCACAGTCCCAGTGTGGGGACCCCATGGACCACCCCCACCACGACCAGCCCTTGTCCCACACAGGGAGGTACCTTGAGCTCATCGAAGCTGAGGGTGAAGTGGAGGATCTCGGCGAACTGCTTGGCCAAGGCTTGCTCCCGCTCGAGGTGCTGGGTCGGGGCGTACGGGGGGCTGGTGAGGGCTTCCAGCAGGCTCCGCAGGGCGTTCTCTGGGGGGGACAAAGCACTGCTGGTCCCTTCCTGCTCCTGTGCACTCCCCAGCCACGAGTGGGGACAATTTCCACCAGTGCTCATGGCAGGGGGTGGGGTTGGACAAGGTGGTCTTTGAAGTCCCTTCCAACCCAAACCATTCTATGATTTTATGGGGAAACTGAGGCACGAGGCAGCACAGCATCCACACCTGAGCACACCCCATGGCCAGGGCTCCCCTCGACCTGCCCCATTCCTGCATGCAAGGAGGGATGTGAGATGTAATGGGGGGATGTGGGGAAGGGGGCTGGGGGCTCAGGACACTCACCCAGCCGTAGGGAGAACTCGTAGAAGCGTTTCAGCTTGGTGACGAGGGGACAGACGGCGCTCCAGGCCCTCTCCTGCAGCCGCAGGTCCCCGGGGTTTTGGATGGCCTGTGCAGGGACAGCAGCAGGTTGTCCCAAGCCATGGTGGGTGGTTGGGTGGGTGGGCAGTGGGTGCCAGGGCTGCACCCACCTCTCGGATCTCCTGCCCGGCCCCCGTGTAGGACTGCAGCTCAGCCAGGATGGCCTGTGCCTCCTCCAGCACGGCGTTCACCTGGTTCCACACCGCCGTCTCAGCCTCCGTCGGCTGCGCATCTGCAGGGCAGCGCCCCAGAGAGAGAAACCCAGAGGGCTCTGAGCGGGACCCCGGGCGGTGAGAGCCAGAGTCGGGGGTCAGCACCCCAACCCATGGCTCTCCCGCCAGCCTGCAGCCCTTCCTGGTGGGTTTCTCCCCCTGAATTCGTCTCCTTGCCCAAGCTTGAGCCAAGCCACGGAGGTGGGGCAGGTAGGGGTGAGTCCTGGCTGCCCTGAGACCATGGTCCTGCTCATGGAGGTCCCTGAGCAGCCCCCAGCCCTGGGCTGGCCCAAACGGGCTGTAAACTGCCCTGGGGAAGAGGTGTGGGATGATAGCCCCCGGCCATGGGTCTGCCCCCCCTCCCAGGGGAGACCCTCGGGCGGCGAAGGTGGAGGGAGGACATCTGGGATGGGCACGATGCGATGGGCGACGGGTACGAGAACTCAAAATGACGTGGATGTGGAACTCAGAGTAAGTACGAAACAAAAAAGGGAAATAAAAATCCCATCTCACTTTCAAAGTCAAGGAAAAAATTAGGGCCTTGGTCAAGCTCGTTATAAGTCAACACTTTAAGAAGGTTCCCCATGTGAAACCTGCAAGAGAAGAAACAAGAGGGAAAAAAAAGCATGATGGTGAGGGGGTGCTCGGGGAAGAGGTGCTGGGCTGCGGGCAGCGGCCGGCAGCGGCCAGAGCCCCCGTCCTCCCCCCACGGCTCCCGGGGGGCTCGGGGCTCTCCGGGCTGGCGGTGACCCCACAGCTGCTCCCGGCCCCGGGGCTGCAGCCTCTTCCCCCCCTGATGGTGATGAGCGCTGGCGGATGGGGTGATGGAGAGGAAGGAGCGAAGGGAGGAGAGAGCGGCCGAGCTCTGGTGAGGAGGGCGAAGCCGTGGCTGAGTCCCTGAAGTCTTGGTGTCCCCTGCTCTAACTGTGGAGCCAGCCCCAAAACGGGGGGTCCCGGGGAGCCCCCACAGCCCTGTCCCCACGCTGGGAGGCTGCGGAGGGGGCTGGAGGTGGGCGAAGGCTCTTCTGCCTCAAAGGACCCCAGGGGAGCCGGGAAGGTCCCCCGCTGCGGGAGCGGGGTGGCTGCGTGACCCCAGCCCCGGCTATTTCGGGGTGTGGGGGTGCCGGAGGCGATGCGGTGAGCTGGGGCCGGGGCCGGGGCCGGGGCTGGGGATGGGGCCGGGGCCGGGGCGGGCGGGGCGGGCGGTTGCTGCTGCTCTATTTTTAACCCCCTCTCTCTTGCTCGGAGCTGAGCTCCGGGAGGAAGCGGGGCAGAGGGTGTAAGGGGGGGCCACGAGGCCACAGCGGGTCTGGTACT
Organism: Caprimulgus europaeus; assembly: GCA_907165065.1. The sequence goes on from OU015547.1 coordinate 5,168,012, forward strand.
CTGAGGTACACCCAGTGTACTCCCCCACATCCCAGTGTGTGGGTCCCCAAGCCGTGCTCTCCTGTCCCAGTTACCCCAGGCCAGCAGGAAGCTGGGGCAGGTCCCCCAGGCTGGACTGGGGTCCCCGATCCCCGTCCCCTGGGTGCCGTCCTGGCAGAGCCAGCAGCACAGATCCTTCCCTCCTCCTTCCCCAGCATCCCTGGCCTCCAGGCTGTCCCTGCCGTGGCCAGGGGACATGCCACATGGCCATCCAGTGCCATTGACTCCAATGACGTGCTTGAGGTCCTCAAGGGCCAGGTCCTGCTGCTGGGACACATCCTGCATCCCTGTCACTGAACCAGGGACATCTCCCCACGCTTTCAGGGACGGGGCACCTCTCAGGGTCCCGCTCCCCTGCCCCACTCAGCCCTTCATGGGGCATATCCAGGGCTGCCCCAAGGCACCTGGGGACATGAGGCTGCTCGGGGACACCGTGCCTGTCTCCATCTTCTGGAGAGCAGCCGTGGTGGCCGCCCTGGCCCCCTCCCCGCACCCACCCTGCTCACGGGACTTACTTTCAAAATCCAGGAAAAAATGAGGACAGTTTTCTAAATCTTTGCCCAATACCTTTATCAGGTTGCCCATGGCCAGCAGACCTGAGCGAGAGAAACAGAACAGAGTGGAACAGCACCGGCACCGCCAGCCGGCTGCCCCGGCACGCCCGAGCCCCCGCTGCCGTGGCACCTACCTGCACCCGTCCCGCCGAGCTCCGCACCCCACGGCCCCACTGTCCCCGCACCCTCCCGGCCGGGGCAGGTGGGTGACGTGGTGGCTCTCCCCGGCACGTCTGTCGCTGCCGTTGGCCGAGGCGGGGAGGGAAGCGGGACGTGGGTTTGCGAGCGTCGGGCTTCCTGTGGGTGCCGCCCCCGAGGCACCCTGGTTCCCCGCCCCAGCTCCCCGCTCTTGGCCAGGGGACAGGGGGCTGCCCCAGGAGACCCCGGTGGGATAGTGCCAGTTCCCCTGAGTGACGGGGCTGGGCATCCCCCATGGACAGGGGAGGACCCCAGTTGAGATTTTGTCCTCACAAACTTGGTTTTGGGGGTCTGGCACCTGTGTTGGATCATCCCACCCACCCCATGGCCACAGCCCCGTGTCCTTACCTCAGTGCCTGGTGCGGTGACTGTGGCTATGGCAGGAGCAGGGGCTGTGCCACCCGCCTGGATCACTTCATGGGCTGGCAGGGATCTGTGGGCAGGAGGACGAGAGGGTCAGGCCACCCCGCTGGGCATCTCCCCACCCTGGGGACCCACCAGTGGGTGACTGGGAGGAGAAGCGCAGTGGGATGATGGCTTCACTCTCCCCAGCTCACCACCGCCGCCCTTCACCTTCTCTGCTCAATTATTGTTTTTATTGCCAGCAGCCGGTGTCACCGGGAGCTCACCCAGCACGGGCTGAGCATCTCCTTCCCTCCGCAGGACCTGCCACTCCGGGGACATCCCCAGGGCCAAGCCATCTGTCCCCATTCTCCTTGCAGAGGCCAAGACCCCCCGGGATGACGTTCCCAGTGCTGCTGGGTTTGCTCTTTTCCATGCGCTGCTTGAAGATCCTGTTATGAGCCACGACCCAAACCCCACAGGCATTGGGGTGCTCCCCTGGTTCCCCCATCCCTATGGGGGTGTGGGGGGGTCGGGGCTGGCTCTGGGAAGGACCCGTGGGATACAGCAGGTTGTAATTAAGCGCTTGGATTTAATTAACGTGGCTGGGGAGGGGAGAGCTGGAGGAGGCAGCAGCGGCAGGGAGCGATGGGGGGGCTTGTGGCTGGGATGGAGCTGCTGCCCCCAGCCCAGTGCTCCCCGCTCAGCCCCAGTGCAGCCCATCAGCAGTGATGGCTCTGCCTTCCTCCTCCTCCTCCTGGGCCCGATAAGCGCTGGCTTTACACTGGGGCTCCATGGGATGCACCAGCCTGATGCCAAAACACAAACTGCTTTGGGGGAGCCAGGGCACCCGGGTTCCCCAGTGCACACCCCTGCCTCAGTTTCCCCATGCATGGTGGGTGCTTGTACCCCATGCTGGGGCATAAAGACACTCAAGGCTGCCCCGGCACAGTGACCCTGGGGTTCATCCTGCTGGGTGATGGGGTGTTTTGGGGGGGTGCTGGGCCCTGCAGGATGGTGCTGAGGGGACCCTGGGTGCCCTGATGGGGTGAGAGATTCTCACCCTCTCCACTCCAGCACTTGCACACACACTGTGATCAGCGTGCGGGTGTCCTCGTGCCCGCGCCACGATTGTCCTTGATGGGTGGCTTGGGGCTGGGATTTGTCACCGTTGCACTCTGCCTGTGCCCAGGGAGGGGGCACGGATGGGTCCCCATGGTCCCCAGTGTGGGGACACCCCAGCATGAGTGGGAGAGGAGATCACTGCAGCTCCTCTGGTCTGGAAGGGCGGCTTCACTTGGGGTTCAGCCCCTGATTTATGCCATTTCCTTGGCCCCAGGTGCTTACACCCCACAATGGCCCTGGGCCATGGCATGTCCCCCATGAGGGGCTGCTGGGGAGGGTGAGGGGTTCCCACTGGGCTGCCCATCACCATGGGGCTGAACTGGAAGAACCACGTGCCCTAAATCCACTGGGTAAGAGACCCCATCCCAGGGGGGCTCTCAGGGAGGGGTGCGCTGCTGGGGGAGGGCTGCACGCGAGGGGTGCAGGGCTGGAGGCAGCAGAGTCCCACCCCAGCCACACCCGAGGTGGCCCCGGGTTTTGTCCCTGTGCCCCAGCCCTGCTCTGGCACCCACTCCTGTCCCTGCACTGCTGCCTGTCACCGCTCCCCCCGAGCGTCCTGCCCCACGGGGACCCCACAACGGGTGTCACCTCCATAGGGACATCCCAGCTGATGGGGTGAAACCTCCCTCCTGCTCCAGGCAGGGCCAAATCCTGCACCCAGGAGCATCGCTCCCCTCCCCCGATCCGGGCTGGTCACACCGAAGGGACAGCAATGTGTCACCCCGTGTCACCCTGGGGCCATTTCGGGGCTGTGCCCCTCTGCTGCCAGCTCAGCATCGCAGTGGGCACCGCAGCCTGGTGCAGCACCGCACCCCCGGCCAGGGGCTGGGTGCCTCTTCCCCTGGGCTCAGCTCTGCATCCCGCAGCCCCACCTTGTCCCCTGGGTGCCCACTGGGTGCTGAGCCCAATGCCACCACCGAGCCCCTCCTGCCATTGCCCCTCACCCGTGGCTGCACCAGCGTCGCCGCAGTCGTTGCAGGGTCGGACGTGAGGTGCTGAAGGATTTTTCCGGGCGGGGACCTTATCCTGGGAACCAGGGTGCTGGGGCCAAATCCTGCCCCAGGATGAGGTGGGGCTCCCCCAGCCCTGCCCAAGGTGGAGTTGGGGCTTCCCAGGGCTGTCACCCCCCCGGCTTCGGGGACCTCCATGGCTGGAGGGAGATACGAGTCCTTCCCATGGGGCTGAGCCCCTCTGGGAGCGGGGCCGGTGCGGGGCTGGGGGAGCCTCCCCTCTGCTTTGCTGCGGGATTTACCGCAGGGCTGCCGGGGAGCTGAGCCGCAGCACCCAGCCGGCGCGGGCGAGCACCCAGCCTTGCACCCACACCCACCCAGGGCCACCGTGGGGCTGCAGCATCCCAGGGTGGGAGCGGGGGGGGCACCCACTCCATCACCCCCAGTCCTGGGGGCACCCAGTAAGCGTTGGGTGCATTGGGCTTGGGGGTGCAAAGGGAAAAAGGGGTCCCTGCGAGGGGCTGCGACCAGTTTGGGTCCCTGGGGGAGACAGCCAGCTCCTGCCACAGCCCCCCCACCCCACTCTCAGGCCTGGTGGCACCCCTGTCCCCGTCCCCCGTGTCCGTGCTCACCGTGGCGGTGGGGAGCTCGAGGCGTGGGCAGGCGGTGACCGTGGCCGGTTGTCTGCGAATGGTACCGGAGCGCGGGGTGTCGGGGACGAGCCGCCCGCCGCGTGCGTGAGCCGCCCTGCGCCAGCTGCCGAATGCACCACAAAGACCACCATAGCCCCCAGCCCCCCCTCCCCACGCCACTGGTGACGGTGACGTCTCAAGTGTGAGGGAGATGGGGACGCTTAACCCTCTGTGTGCTGGCCGGTAAACCTCGGCGGCCTGCCTGGGTGAGGGCTCCAGGTCCCACCGGGGTGCTGCTCCCTGGTTTGGGGAGACACGGTGACACCGAGTGGGTGCCTGTGTCCCCCCCACACCTTGTCAGAGCCAGCCCAGCAGCCCCCGCTCTGAGTGGGGAGTGAGAAGCCCCCAATTTTCCTTTGCTTCTGCCCCAGCCCATGGATGGCACCGCTTCCCCCTGGCCCCCTCTCCGGGGAGGGGGACAGCCACCCACCCCACCCGGTGCCACTGTCACCAGGCCAAACAGAACGTGTGCCCCAGGAGCCCTATTTTGCCCAGGCAGCACCATCCATCCCCCTTTGGCTCCCCCGAGACCAGGGCCAGGAGGGGTTTGGGTGGCTCAGAGCTGTTCCCATGGGGGTGATGTGGGCGGGAGGAAGCATCTGGGGAACGCCCCAAAAGGGAATCTTTCTGCTTTTCCACTCTGCACCCCCTTTTCCCAGGCCAGTGCTGGGCATCATGACTGGGACATCAAGAGGGACTCCCAGGGTTGTGGTCACCCCAGGTCCAGTTTGCCTGGTGGCACCCAGAGGTGTCCCCCAGGGACACAGCATGGGTGACAGCAGCTCCTCCCTCCTTTACAAGGGCATTTCAGCATGGCACAGCACAGCACGGGTGCCCACCTACAGCACCCCAATGCCAGCTGGGGCACCCGGCACCAAGCCTCGTCCCTGGGGTGCAGCGGGCAGGGAAGGGACCTGCTCTGGGATGACAAACCACTGGGAAAAGGCTGAGGCTGATGACAAGGACACGCTGCTGGAAGGGAGGGAGCGTCAGAAGAAATGAGAATCATAGAATCATAGAAGAGTTTGGTTGGAAAGGACCATTATGATCACCAAGTCCAACCATAAACCTGGCATTGCCAAGTTCACCACTGAACCATGTCCCTGAGCACCACATCTACACGTCCTTTAAATCCCTCCAGGGATGGGGACTCCACCACTCTCCTGGGCAGCCTGTTCAACACTTGACAACCCTTTTGGTGAAGGATTTTTTTTCCTAATATCCAGGAATGAGTGAGAAATCCCTGTTTTACTCCTAAACTCTCTGCAAACCCCAAATGCTGCCCACAGCAGGGCTGGCACTGGGTTCCCCCTGGGCACAGATGCCTGTGGATGTGCCACCCACAGAGGGGCTGTGCCAAGGGAGAAGCCACCCAGAGCCCATCCCGTTGTCCCAGTGTGTGACCATGACCCACCAGTCCCATGCTCGGGCCATGTGGCTGCTGCCCAGTGTGTCACTGGGAAATTGGGGATTTGATGGGGTTGTGCTGGCTGTGAGCGCTGTGTTCTGTCCCAAAGGGACAGTGTCCATCCCCATCCCCAGGTGACAGGTCCTGCCCAGGACCGTGTCGTGGGGACGCTCATGGGAGAGGAGTGTTGGGGGGTCACAGAGGAGCTGGCTGCCCCGAGAGCCATCAGTGTCAGAGCCGGGTGACCTGACCATGTGGTGGGACAAGGGCTGTCGGGATGCTGAGGTGAGAAGCGGTGACCCCTGCTCCCCACGGGTCCCAGCAGTTTGGGGGGCTGATCCAGGGGGCTGTGGATGTGGGGTCCCAGCCCCCCAGGCCGTGCTGGTGCAGCCCGTAGCCACTGGGGGAAGCTGCAGCCCTTTGCATCGAGCACAGGCACTTGGCAATCAGATTTTTAGGAACTGGTGAGGCCCTGGTAGCTCTGCACCCCAGGGACCCCCAGGACAGGGTGCTGGGGTGACACTGCTGCGGGAACAGGGAGCAGAGGGCTGTCCCAGAGCCAGCGCTGGCTGCAGAGCCTGTCACCCCACACAGCCTGGTGTCACCTCCACAATCCCAGGGTCAACGTCCCAGTTGAGCCTGGGCTCAGGTCAGGGTTTGGGGTGTCCCAGTCTGGGTGCTGGGCTCAGCTGGGTGCTCCAGCCCTTGTGTTTCGGGCCACCAGTGCATCCAGTCCCACATGAACCCAGACATCTCCCCAGCACCAAGACTCGAGGTGTCACAGCCCCAAAATATTGGACACCCCAGGACCCCACAGCCACCCTTGTCCTTGTCCTCAGGGTGTCCCCATAGCACCCCCAGCCTGGTGCTCCCCCACCTCTTCTAGCTGCCCCCTGCCCCTTCAGCACACCCTGTCCCATGAGCTGAGCTGTGCCCGGTCTCAGCCCTGGCAGCCATGCTGCTTCAATTAAGCCCTCATTAATTTTCCAGTCCCCCTGTGCACCAGTGCTAATTGATGTCTTCTCTACTTAAGCATGGAAGAACCAGCATGGGGGGGAGCTCATCCCCCTGCGCTCTTGGGGAGGTTCCTGGATCAGATTTTGGGGCCAGAGCCACATGCCCAGAGCACCCCATGGCACCCCACAGCCTCACTGGGGACTGGGATGGGGACCAGCCCTGGCTGGATGGAGAGTTCATCGTCACTCAGTGGTCACCAGTGGCTGTGGACAGGCGCAGGTGACATTGGGATCACAGCGGGATGGCCAAGGTCACCGGGAAGAGCCGCCAGCAATCACCATGGAAACGCTCCAGGTTGGTTCTGGAGATGAGAGCAGTTTTCTTGGCCCTTTCTCCTCTGAGCTTCAGCCACGACTCTGCCAAGCAAGGAGAACTGGGGTGTGTCCTGGTGTCCCCTCAGTGAGGGGACCATGGCCCCTTGCAGCCCTGAAGCCCACCAAGGGAAGGGGATTTGGGGGTGTTTTGGGATCAGGCACCACCAGGGGCTGAAGCCAGAGACAGGTGAGTGGGGCAGAGTGAGGAAGAGGAGGAAGAAACAGGGAAGCAGCAGCAGAGTGTGGCAGGAGGGGCAGGGGGGGGTCTCTGCTCATGACTGGGGACCAGGTGGAGCTGGCAGCATCCCTGATCCTGAGCCCAGCATCCCTCATATCCCAGTCCCAGCATCCCTCCTGCATCCCAGTCCCAGCATCATCCCCACATCCCAGTCCCAGCATCTCCCCAGCATCCCCTCCACTTTCCCCTCCAGTACCCCCCGGCATCCCGGTGCCATTTCCCCTCCCAGCATCCCAGTACCCCCCAGTACCCCACCTCGAACCCCACCCTGCGGCCCCTCCCTGTTGATTGACAGCTCTCCCACCCAATTGACGAATGATGCCGGGGGGGGCGGGCGGTCCGTGGCTACAAGAGGGGCGGGAGCGGCGCGGGCAGAGCCGGCGGGCTGGACCGTGGCCCCTCCGGTACCGGCACCGGCTTCATTCCCCGCCGAGCCGCCGTCTCCTTCCTGCGCCGCACGACAGGTAAGGGCTGTCGGAGCCGGAGCTTCCCCCCCACGGGCTGGGACCCCCATTTTCACCCTATCGGGACCCGGTGCCCCTGTGCGGAGCTGCCGTCGGAGCCGGTGCCGGTTCCAGCGGGTGTCGGGGCCGGTTCCCCAGAGCTGCCCCCGCGGGTGGGCAGAGCAGCCCCAGCACCCACGAGTGCTGCTGCCCCCAGCCCGGCAGCCCCATCCATCACCCCCTGGGGCCCCTGTGCCTCTTCCCTGCTCCCCGGGGTAGGGCTGGGTGCCCAGGGTGCAGCCCGGGGGGGACACCCTTAACGACCCCCCCCGTCCTGTTTTGGGACCAGCAGCCGGTGACCAATGATGGAATCGGTGCTTTGAGATGAGTGGGTCACGCCAGGCGTGTGATAGCCCTTCTGGTGGCTACTGGCCCCAGCAGCTGTCCCTGCTGTCCCCTGCCCTGGCATGGCCCATGGTGGGTCCTGCTCAGAAAGGGGAATTGTGGTCTGTGGACCAAAGGAGGCTCTTCCTGAGCTGTGGCTGCTTTGAGGGCTTGGCTTGTGGGATCAGGTGTGGTGCTTCTTGTGAAGGTCCTCCTTGCTCTTCCCTTCTGGGAAAAGCTGCCCCTTGGGCTGGTGAGAGGCTGCACCCACCCACCAGCGGCTGGTGGGAGATGTGGGAGGACATGAGCAGGGGACATGGTGGGGATTATTGGTTCCTGCAGGTTAGAGCTGGGCTGAGGTGCCGATCGGGCTCATGTGGCTCCACAGCCGAGCTGGGAATCACTGGGGATCACTGGGGAAGTGCTGTGCTCCGTGGGCATCTGGATGTTTCCTCGGCTCTGGCTGATGAGGGGTGGTGGGTGAAGCGCTGCCGTGGCAGATGGTGACAGATGCTGGTGGGATGATGGGGCAGGAAGCAGCCTCTGCCTGCGGGATTAGCTGGGAGCGGGGCTGGCTGGGAGCACACGGAGCCCCACATTGCTGTGGGGGGAGGCTTGTGCCCATCCCAGGGTACCCCCATGTTCCTCCAAACCCACATGGCCAGGAAATCAGATGCTCAGAAGGGTGATGGTGCTTGGTTGGGCTCCAGGTGAACTTCTACTCAACTTTATGGAGAGAGAAGCTCCAGGAGCTCTCAGCAAACCATCTGCTGCTCGGGCTGAGCAACGCCGGCAGCCAAGGCTGCGTGGGAGCGGGCACAGCGTGTATCGGAGCAGCTCCGTGTCCTGCCCACGCAGCTGCTGGTTTGCCAGAGCTCTGGCACACGGTGCTGCCAGCAGCCCTGTGGCAGAGGGTGCCTGGCCATGGACCTCATCCTCACCAAGGGTTGGCCAGGAGCAGGTCAGGCATTGCTGCAGCCGGCTGGATGCTGCGTGTCAGATGGTGCCAGTGAGGTTCTTCCCTGCTTTCATGGCAGACTCATGTTGTCCCTTCTTTGTCCCATCCTTAGAGGGCCTGGTAAAGCCCATGTGAGGAGTTCTGGGTCTTCAGTTGCTTTTTGAGTGTTTTTCTGCAGCCCAAAGGAACCAGCCTAGGAGATGGGAGGGACTCGAGGTGGTACTGCTGGTTGCAGTGGTGAGCTGCCCCAAGGTCAGCTCCTGCACACCTCCAGCAGCCAGGACCACAGCTGAGCATGGGTACCAAGCCTGTCCCCAGTGCCACAGCTGCTGTCCCAGCACGTGACAGTGACACCCATCAGTCAGATGGAGCAGCTCTAGCGTGGGGAAGAGACGTGGGGTTGGCCTGCTGCCAGGGTGGAGGAGGACCTGGGGAGCCAGCCCTCCCCGTGCCCGGTGTGCAGGAGCCGTGTGTTCTCCCTCGCAGGGGCAGCCATGGGCAAGCACAGCAGCAAGCTGGCCCCGGAGATGCTGGATGACCTGGTGAGGAGCACGGAGTTCAGCGAGCAGGAGCTGAAGCAGTGGTACAAGGGCTTCCTCAAGGACTGTCCCTCTGGCATCCTCAACCTGGAGGAGTTCCAGCAGCTCTACATCAAGGTGGGTTCCAGCCAGAGGCATGAGTGTTGCCTGTGGGGCTGGAGCACCCTGCTCCTGCTGTAGCAAGGGTGCTGCTGTGGGTGCTGAGCTCCCACTCCTCAATTTGTTCTCTCTCGTCTCTCCTCTCTACAGTTCTTCCCCTACGGAGATGCCTCCAAGTTTGCCCAGCACGCTTTCCGCACCTTCGACAAGAACGGTGATGGGACCATCGACTTCAGGGAGTTCATCTGTGCCCTGTCTGTCACCTCCAGGGGCACCTTTGAGCAGAAACTCAACTGGGCCTTTGAGATGTACGACCTGGATGGGGATGGGAAGATCACACGCTTGGAGATGCTGGAGATCATTGAGGTACCGGTGCTTAAAATCAGCAGGGGTAGTTTGCTTTTTCCAGGCTTTTCACAGCTATTGGGTCCCTTTTGGCACCAAAAAATGAGTTTTCCTGCCCAGAGCCTGGTCTGAAAGGTACCCAGTGTGCACCTGGTTGTAGCTGTGTGGCAGCATAGCTCATGCCAGCAGCTAACTGGGTCCCAGCAGAGCAGCAATCCTGTCCCCTGCCTTGTCTTGGGACCTTCTGCCCATCCAACATTCCTGCTCTGGTACTTTGCTTCTCTTCTTGCTCCAGGCCATTTACAAGATGGTGGGGACTGTGATCATGATGAGGATGAACCAAGATGGGCTGACACCCCAGCAGCGTGTTGACAAGATCTTCACAAAGATGGACAAGGACAAGGATGACCAGATCTCCCTGGAGGAGTTCAAGGAGGCAGCCAAGAGTGACCCCTCCATTGTCCTCCTCCTGCAGTGTGACATGCAGAAATAGAGCCCGGGGGCTCATCACTGGACTGGCTGCAGCCAACCTCTGCTCCCCATGATGGTTTTTATCCCCATTTTCTGCTGAGTACCCCCCATGCCTGCTTGGTCCTGGGTGTGAGCCATGTTCCATCCCTCCTGCCACCCATTCTGTGTCCTGGGCAGCCCACAGTCCATGGGCTGTAGCTGTCCCTCGATGGGTAGAGCCTGCTCTGGGTGTTGCTGGCTTGAAGTTACCCCTGAATCAACCCTCTCCCATCCTGGAGCTGGACTCCCTGCAGCTGCTGGTGACTGTCCCAGCTCCCCAGGGCCAACTGTTCCTACATCCTTGCTGCTTTCTCCCTGATTCCCTCTCTGCTCCACCTGGCCCGTTCCCTGGTCCTAGCTGAAACCAGCTCTTTCCCCTTTCTGCTGATCTCCCCTCATGGCTTGTGATGCCTCCAGGGAGGCTGCAAAGTCCCAAGTCCTGGTCCTGGTCTCTCCCTCACTGGCAATTCCCTGTAAGGCTGCCTGGAGGGACCAGGGCCGGCCCCAGGCTGCTGGGGATCTCCATCAGGGTTCTGCACCCTCCCTGAGGACTCACCACCCTGTCTCCCTCTGCCCAGCTTTAGCTTTTCCATCTCTGCTTTTGCTGCTGGGAATGGCCAGGGTTGGTCAGGGGACTTTAGGGGAGAACAGAAGTGTCCAAAGCCACCCCTGCATGTGGCCAGTGTCTGATCCCAGAAGCCACCTTCTGCCACATCACCTGTGTGAGCTGGTAGAGCAAGTGGGTGACCTCCACAACTGCACTGGCAGCATCCTGGATGCTTTGTGGAGTTTCTGGCCTTCCTGGATATTGAGGTGATGCCTGAGGTCCCAATTTGAAGGCAAAGGCTGCCTGACTCCTCCATGGGCTGCCCTGGGGCAAAGTTGGAGTGTGGGTGTTGAAGGTATGTCCTGGTGCTGCTCCTGGTGTGTGGCACTACTGTGGGGACCAGTGGACTCTGGATTGAGGCTGTGGAGAGGTGTGGATGGGTCCTGTACCTGCTGAGCCCTACAGGCAGGCTCTGAGGCCACAAGAAACATGTCTGTCTCCTTCCTCCCTGTCATCCCCACCTGCTGCCTCCATCCCTCCTGTCCCAGGACAAGATTATTGTCACAGGTCAATATTTAGTCTGCACGTTGTGGTGTTGATGACTGTAATACCCCTTAGGAGATGGTGAAGTTGTTCTCTATTTTTTTAATGGAAAAAAATAAACTGTGGTGTTCCCACCAAATGGCTTATTGGGGAGCAGCTGGCTGTGGGGAGGGTGAGATGACAATGCTGTGCTCCTGAGCATCACTTATGGGTCTCATCTGAGCCTGTGATACTCCAAGGGATGAAGAAGCCCTTGGGGGACAGCATGGTGGAGCCTGGGGAGCCTTGAAGATGGGTGAAAGTGTAACTCTGCAGGTAGCCCTGCACAGGGGGAAGGGATTATTATGTTGTGGTGACAGTAGGACCAGACATCCCTGGTCTGTGCTGGAAATAGGTCTCATTTGTCAGCCAGGAGCCTGGACCTTGGCTGTTCCCTTCACTCAGGGCTGGGCATAGCCAGAGGACCTGGTGGCTTTGTCCTGGACCCTATCCCAGCACCATCAGCAACTGGGACCTGCTGTCACTGTATCTTTGTCCTTCTTCTCAGCCTCCTCTTCTCCACCCCCATCTTCCCTGCACATATTTTCCTCTGGCTTTTCTTCTCCATCAGCAGCCTGCAGAGATGGTGGCTGTTGCTAAGGAGCTTTCACCAACTTTAAATACTTCTCTGTAGTTAATCAGGCAGCAGCGCTGGCTCCGGGCTGCGATCCCGGGTGTGTGATGCCACTCATCCCATCCCAGCTGGCTCCAGAGCGTGGGGAGGTGTGTGGCTCAGCTTCCACCCTGCAAATCACCAGCATCTCATCTGTCCTGCAGCAGCCAGCACCTGAGCATGGAGATGGGTGGGTGCCAAAACCATGGCAGTGTGTGTATTTTTAGAAGTGCTGCTGAGGGAGAGCTTTCCACCTTGGGTTTGGCTGCTGTGCTCATCCTGGCTGGGACTGTGAGTTTGCAGCTCAGCAGTGCCTGGGGATACAGGGACATGGCAGGTTGTCCCCACTGTGTCAGAGCTTGGGGACATGTCAGGGCTGCTGTGTGAAATGGCAGCAACTTGGGCTTGAGAGGGCACTCTGAGAATAGCCTTGGTGATCCTGGGGTCCTCAAAGCTCCTGCTTGCCTTGGGGCCACCCCAAAGGAAGCTCAGGTATTTCCCAGGAGGGACGTGCAAGGGCTCTGGGGAAATGGGGTCTTTGATAAGGCTGGAATGATGATAAACTCCCAGAAGGGCATCCCAAAGGATTTGGGATCCAGGCAGCCATGGAGCCAGATCTGTTCACCAGGCCCAGCTTCCCCTGGCTCTGTTCTCCTGGTTGAACCTCAGGTCAAGCAAGGTTGTGTTTTATCAGTCTCGTGGGCAGGAACATGGGGTCTCTGAGGCTGTGGTCCATAGGGAGGGCTGGTGTTTAGCTGCTGGCACAGGGCTTTGGGCAAAACCCTTCTGCTGGTCTCTGTGCTGTGGCTTTGGAACCTCCTCCCATGTGCTGCCCTGTGCCAGGTGAGATCAGGTGGGATCCTACATCAATTGGCCCTTCCAGACTGACCAGTGTTGATCTCTGGGGTACCCTCCCTGCTCCCCGAGGGTCTCTGGGGATCTGCTGCTCCTGGGGCAGTTTTCAGGCTGAGCTGAAGGCTGGGCTCTACTCATAGCTCTGTGGCTGGACTCAATCCCACCAGCACTCATGGAAGAAAGTTTAATGAAGAGCCTTAATTAATACCCACGCTCATTCCATTAACTACCACGTGGCACAGGTTACCCTGGCAGGGACCAGAGTGAGAGCACCCCTGTCACCCACCACACAGCCACCACCACGGCTGCTCCATCCTCTGGTGCCGACCACCCTTGTGCCCACTCTGTGGGGACAGACAGACCCCAACAACCCAACCCTGCTGCTCTTGGACCGAGAGCGACCTGGTGCCACCCATGGGTGCTCTGTCACCTCCTGCAGCCGGGTCCTTCCTCTATTGATGGCACCTTTGTCCCCAAGCTCCTTCCCTTCGCTCCCCGGGGATCTGCTGTCCCGGGATTCACTGTGCCCGGGAGCGCTCCCGCCTCCACCTCCTCTCATCACCCCGGTATTTACGGAAGGTCGGCGGGGCGGAGGAGCGGGCTCGGTCCCGAAGAGGTTAAACCTTGTCCCGGTGGGCTGAAACCCCGGAGCTTCATGGGATGCCTTATAAAGCGCGATCCGCCGGCCCGGCAGCGGCTCCGGGAGCTCCCGGTACGTGCGGACCCACCGCTGCTGCTGCCGCCGCGAACGGACTAACCGGTGCCGGAGCCGCCGGTGTCCCGCTATGGAGCCTCCGGGCACCGCCGGGGCACCGGGCGCGGCGGGGCGGCCCTGGGAGGAGGCCAAAGCTTTCTACGACAACCTCACCCCCAGGAAGAAACCGAAATCGGTGAGACCCCTCTTCCCCCAAGTGCCCAACCGGGCAGCGCTCCCCACCCCGCAGAGGAACCAGCCCCTCTGGGTGCCCCCCGGGTGCTCCGTCTCCTCTGGGTGCCTCCCCCTGCATGTCCCATCTCCTCCGGGTGTCCCCGGGTCTCTCCAGGTGTGTCATCTTCTCTGGGGTCCCTGGTGGAACCCTCTGCGTGCCCCAAGTCCTCTGGGGTCCCCTTGGGTGTCTGGTTTTTCTTTGACCCTTCCAGGTCCTTGGGGAAGCCCTGGGTTTCTGCAGCTGCCTCCACTTCTCCATGACATCCCTGGGTTGCCCTTGCTTGCCTGAGGTCTCTCCAGATCCCCCCCGATCTCTGTGGGATCCTGCAGATCCCCAGGGTGTTTGTGGCTCCCTCCCGGGCTGAGGTGTCCCAGCAGAGCAGCTCCATGTCCCAGGAGCTGCCTTGTCCTTTGTGCCAAGGCAGGAGGCCCTGCCAGGGGCAGGAGGGGTGTCAGTGGCAGAGTAGGGGGGACAGCCAGGGTCCCCAATCCCTGCCTGGGGCAACAGTGGGGTGTCACAGGGGTGTAGCTACCCCTGCCAGGCTCTTCTGCTGCGGGAGATTAGAGGCAAAGCCGGTGTTATCTAACCAGGGCTGAGCCTGCCGAGTTTGAACGTGGGAGCGCCTGCAAGTGCCGCCGTATCTCGGAATAGCTGCGGCAGCGGGGGGCTGGGGGCTGCACCCCAGGGTGGGCTGGCCCTGGCCCCGCAGCCTGAGAGCCCACCCAGCTGTAGCCATCCTCAGGGCTGCGGGTCCCCCCGAAGTGAGGGGCTGTGGCAGAGCTGCTGCCCACAGTGAGGTTGGGAACCTGGTGACAGCTGGTATGTTTGGTGGCAAAGCTCTGCATGTGGCCTCTGCAGCGAGGGGAGATGGCCTCTCTGTGGACCCCAACTTGGAGTAGCACCTGCTCTGTGGACCCCAACATGGACCAGCCCCCCGTGCCATCCCTTCTGGGGTCACCAGCTGCAGCCCCCAGTCCTGTACCCACTGCCAACTGGCAGCACTGCTGCCTTCACCCTTCCTGGAGAAGAAGGCCAGCCTGGCTTTGTGGCGGATGCAGCTGGTTGTCTTTCATGCCATGCTTTAAGCCTGCTGCAGATGTCAGCCCAGGCTCCTCCTCTTCCTCTCCTTGCAGCGAGGACAGTGACCAGCGTGCCTGTCTCTGCTGTACAGCTGGGGAAACTGAGGCATGTGGTTTGCAGTGCTGAGATCCAGGCACTCAAGCCCTGACATTAGGCTGTGTAGGGCTGGGGACAATGTCCGTGGTGTCTGCCCAGCCCCATACCCCTTTGCTGGGGCAGACTGGGGGCCCCGTGCCCACGACCCAGCAGCTCGGCTGCCATCGCACGCAGCCGGGCTGTCCTGCCCTGCCAGGCAGCTGTCCCAGCCCGTGATGGACGGCTGGGGGGTGCTTTTCTGCATTATAAATAATGTGTTTGGAACACTGAAAAACATCTCAGCCCTTGCCCTGAACTTTAATCTGATCCCGAGCAGGGGGCTCGGGGCCGCCCAGGGCTCCCTCCTGCACACGGGAAACGGCGTTTGCTGTCGTCCGTCTGTGTCCTTGCAGGTGCCAGGTCTGTCTGTCCTCTCGGCCAAACATCTCCACTAACCAGAGCAGGTACTGGTGGTGGAGCTGGCACGAGTTCCCTCCTGGAGATGGGCTGTAAGGTGGCAGGAGATGGTGATTTTGGGGAGTATTTTTGGGGAGCGCATTCCTGGCTGGGAAGTGGGTTAACAGGGTGTCCCCATAACCCATGGGGTCTCTGTTCTTCCCACACCCCAGCTCCCACGCCTCCTGCAGCCTCACTCCTGCCAGCTGGGGAGGTCAGCAGTGAGATTTGTCACTCTTCAGCAATGCAGAAAATGTCCCCCAGCCTCTCCAGTGACACCATGCAGGGAGGAGAGGCTGGGGCGGTGGGAGCCGGCCTTCTGCTGGCTCCATTCCTCTGGGCACCCTGCTTGTCCCCTGCTTGTCCCCAGGGACCTGCAGGGACCCATCCACCTCACCAGGGTGCTTCTTTTTTGGGGTGTTTTAGCTGGGGTGGGGACCATGCTTGACCCTGGAGCCAGCCCTGCCTCTTCCCTTTCTGGGACCAAATTTCATACCAAAATTCACCTCCAAATTTTGAATTTGGCTGCAAGGATTTGGTCTTGTGCAGCATCCAGGGAAGTGCCTGAAGCTGCCAGAATTCCTCCAGGTTTTTAGGATCAAGGTGGTTCCAACAGATTCAGCCTCAGGCAATGCAGAAGGATCAAGGGGTGCAGAATGGGGTCCCCACTGTGGCTCCTGCCTCAGAGCCAGCTGGTGATGGCTTCCAGGGGTGGCATTGAAGCTGCTGGTGTTGGGTGCCACTATGGGCACCTGTGGCTCTCGTGGGTGGGGGGACATGGTCCTGCTGCACATCCTGGGAGCGTGTGGGATTTCCAAATGTCTGTCTCTAATCCTTGGGGGGCTGCTTAGGATTTACATCCGATTAGAAGGACGATTTAAAGGCCTGCCAGCTGTTGGATCTGCAGGGGAAAATGTGCCATTTCCAGTCACCACTGAAATATATCTTGACCCCAAAAGCAAGGTTTTTTGGGCCTGGGGTGGATTTTGCACTTTATGGAATTGGAGCCTGCTGGAAAGGTCACTTATGCTTCTGAGATGGGGTTTGGACCTCGTGGAGCACCTGGAGCTGTGCCAAGGGCTGATGTTCCTCTTCAGAGGAACTGGGCTGTCGGGATATGTCCCTGGTTGTCCCTCCCGTCTGGCTGAGCCCAGGGATGGACCCAGAGTTGAGATGGGACCTCCCTCTGTGCTGCCCTGCTCATGCTTCTGTCAAACACATCGTTAATCTCTTGCTTGATGTTCAGGATGGGGCTGGATCTGACCTTCTCGTGGGAAGGGAGGAGGGGAGAGGAGCTCACCCTGAATCTCCAGGCAGCAAATTCGGTTGGATTCAGAACCCCACAGCTGCTTCCTGGGCTTGTGTTGGATGATGAGCTTTAATCGACCTTGGCTGACCTTGGGTGCTGCTCTGAGGGTAAAACAGGGTTTGTCATTCAGAGTCCCCAAACCCACAGCCAGGCTGTGTTGGGACAGGCTCTGTGCAGGCTCCACGGCAGCTCGTGGGACTAAATACATGGTGGGGAGGACTGTGAGTGGGACCCTTCCCATGAACATGCTTCCTATTAAAAATGAAGGGTGTTTTCCCCCCAAACTGTGATGTTTCAAGGCAGAGTGGACTTGGTTGGGTTGTTCACAGCACTCTGCTGGAGGATTCGAGGTGCTGTGGCTCCTGTAGAGCTCTGATTTTAAAAAATTATTATTATTTTTAAAGCCCATTTTTGAATGTAATGATCATCTGCAGTAGATGGAGAAGCATCCAAACAACCTTGAGGAGGGAACACTTCCAAATGAAACCTCCACTTCAAAGAAATGGCAAAATGCAGCTCTTTCCTCACAGAGCAGAATTGCTTTCTTTTTGAAATGTCAGCATTTCTCAGAGAACATCAGGGCTGTTCCAGCCCAGCCAGGGCTGGGAGCTGCGTTAGTGCCCAGGTGAGACTTTCCTGCAGAAAATTCTCCAAAGGTGCAAATCTTCCTTGGCAGGAGCGAGCAGGATCTGGCAGGTCCCGTTCCCAGGGGCTGAGCTTCCCTCTCGCAGGCAGCCGGGGCTCCAGCAGCCCGCACTGGGGCAGAGTTAGCGCCCCAAGCTCACGGTTATTTTTATTGCTGTGTTTATTACCTCTTAAATTAACCTCCTGGAGGCTGGTGCCTTTAAATGGCAGGAAAGAGACCTTGAGCAGCCTGTTGATGTTGTGCAAGGTGCCTGTGCTCTTGGCACCTGCCAGATGCAAGGTGTGTGCCGTGGGGAGACAGAGATGCAAATTCAGGCTGGGGACCTGGCTTAGGCTCAGTTTATGGCCCCTTGGACATGCCTCTGTGCTGCTGACCTGCTCTCTCTGCTGAGGATCCTCCTGCAGAGCTGGCTGTGGAGGATGCTCTGCCCCACGCTCCAGCTGGGACCAGGAGTGAGGAGCAAACACCCACCAGCTCTCCCATGTACCCAGATAAATAACCCAGCGCTGCAGGGACTCGGGAGCACTCCCTGCTGAAGGCTAATGGCCGGATGTCCCAAGAGCTTTAATAGTTATTAATATTTTCAGCTAATAAATGGCCCATGACACTAGAGTTATTAATTAATGAGTCAGAGTGCCAAGACTTGGCCCATGACGAGTTAATAGCTAACACCCACTGGGTAGTGAAACGTAAGATGGGGACCTGGCTGTGGATCGCTCGTGGGAGTGATGCTGGTGTGGCTGATCAGCTTCTGCCTGGACCTGGGTGATCCTGGGGCTTGTTCACCTGCTTTCTCAAAAGAGCTGCTTCCAAATGGGACTTCATTTCTCTGCAAACGCTGTGGGAAAGGGATCCCTCTGACCACAGTGATGTTCTCAGCTCAAGCTAATCTGTGTCGAGTCCTAATTGCCCACTGCGTAATCTGCTTGCTGGGAGTTTTGGGTGCTGATATGTCCTTGCAGAGGTGTCTGGGAGCCACCATGCTGCAGGGCTGGCCCCAGGCACCGCTCACAGTGGTGGTGCAGTGCTGGGAATGGCATGGGGGCTGCTGTTGACTCATTCCTGGGTGCGTCTCCACGTTGGGCAGGATCAACGGGGACCAGGATGGGGGCAGAGTGAGCCCCAGGGCAGACCCAGCCCTGTGGGGAGTGAAGCTCCCCAATGCAGATGGGGTACCTTGTCCTTGCCAGGCTGCTGTTTCCATAGAGCTCAGCTCTAGGCTGGGTGGGAACTTGAACTTTGGAGCACCTGGGTGTGCAGAGGGGCTGGCCAAGGTGCCCTCCTGCCCCTGGGCAAACGGCATTGCCAGGGGATTACTCACAGGGCAACGTGCTACACCAGGACCTTGGAAATCACAGAGGGTGAGGTGTTTCTGAAGGACTGACAGCCTGGATTTCACAGGCTCCCTGTAGAGATGCATTCCAGACAGCTGGTGGGCTCAGATCCTCCTGGGGACCATCCCCTGTGTGAGCCCCTAGGCCCTGTCCTCCTCCCAGCAGAGTCTGCTGGGGACAAGGCTGCCTGTGCCACTGCCCCTCCGTAGGATTTGCTGTTCTGGGAGCTGGGATTTCTTATTGGCCATTGGTAATTAATTTGCTTTCATGCTTGTGAGTGATGGGAATTAACACCCCTCTGCCCTCCAAGGGGAGAGTGAGGATGGTGGAGAAGGGGGGGGGGTCAAGATGAGATTGACTTTCCTGGTGTCACCTCTCTCACTGCCAAGTCCCTTGTTGACTTCAGTGGATTTTGGATCAAGCCCTCAAACATTAATAATAATGACTCCTAAATCATTGCTTGCACCACCTGTTTGTCATGTTTCCACCCACAATAACTCTATCAAGTGTTTTTTATAAGCTGTGCTGGCATGGGTTGTTTGTCACATCTGGACAGCATCGTGGGAGTGCGGATCTGGCCAAGCCGCAGTGTGTGGTTTTTCCTGGCTGGCGGGAGGAAAAGCCACATAAATTCCTTCTGCATGGGGTTGAGTGTTCTCCAGGGATGGCACATTGGGTCTGGAGGGGTTCTGGGAGGGCTTGGGCATGGTGTGAGCAGCAGAAAAAGGCTCTTGGGTATCCCAAATGTGTAGGGATGGTGCATCAGGGCTTCATCTGTTGATGTCTTGGAAGATCAGGGTTGCAGCTCCCCTGTTATCCTCCAAATTGCTCTGGAGGTGTCACCCATCCCCTGATCTTTCACGTTGAAAGTTAACAGATGACTTCTCAGGCAGGGTGGGTGCTGGGTGCAGGGGCTGCCTCCCCATTTTCTCCCTTTCCCTGCAGCCAAAGCCTGAGAACGCCATCACCATCGCCGTGTCGTCGCGGGCGCTCTTCCGCATGGAGGAGGAGCAGAAGATTTACAACGAGCAAGGGGTGGAGGCTTATGTGAAATATCAACTGGACCATGAGAATGAACCCTTCCTCCCTGGGGCTGCCTTCCCCTTCGTCAAGGTGAGCATCCACCTGCCTGAGCTGCATCCTCACTGCGGTCCTGACCCAAAGGTTTTGGGGAGAGGGGATGCTCTGGGGTGCTTCCATGGGGAAGGGATAGGGAATGAGTAGGGTGGCAGAAGGGATGTAGCCACAGAGCAAACAGAGGTCAGATAAACTTCCTGGCAAGTGATGTGCTTCTTGCAGGGCTGAGGAAAAGCTGGATTTTCCAAATTGTCAACTGAGCCCAAGAATTGAAGAAATTGCGTCTTTGGATTGTATTTCAAATTTCCCTGTAGGGAATTCTCATATCTTTTTAATTATTATTATTATTATTATTATTGCAATTTATTTATTCTTTTAAATTGGCTGAATTTAGCCTTGCTACAGAGTCAGCCAATTCCTGATTTTGACCTGTTGAAATGAGGCATTTCAAACTTTAGAAATGTTTTCCAATTTTTGCCCCAGTTCCACTGGATTTAGTGCAGTTTTGTGAGCTGACCCTGCCTGAAGGAACCTCTTGCCTGTTCCCAATGAAGAAACTAATCCACTTGATGAGGAGAGACTTGGTTCTGTTTCTCATTGCTTGAAAAACACTTCTAACTTTAAATTAATTTATTCTCATCTTCTAATTAGAACTTGAAACCTTTTGTGTTGGAAAATAGAAGAGTGTTTTTTTTCCCCCAAAACAGTCTTTTTTTTTTTTATTCCCAGCTAAATCCACTTGCTGATGTCATCTTGGCTCAGGGTGTAGTTGGGGTTGGGCCAGATCCCTGCTTTTGGTGAACAGAAGTGTTTTGCTCGGTGACAAGGGGGTTGGGGGCCATGTCTGGGGCACACTGACACCCACCCTTCCTCACCCTGGGGTGCTGCAGGCGCTGGAAGCAGTGAACACCCAACTGCGTGAGCTCTACCCCGACAGCGAGGAGCTCTTTGACATCGTCCTCATGACCAACAACCACGCCCAGGTTGGGGTTCGCTTGATCAACAGCATCAACCACTATGGTGAGCTGAGAGCAAAGCTCTGCGTGGGTGCTGATGGCTTTTGGGCACAGTGTTATTGCTTGGCAGCGAGATAAAGAGATGCTTTCTCCTGCCTTGTCTTCCAAACCACACGCTGAGCCCCCTTCTCCCACTTTTCCTGGGCTTTGAGTGGAAGTTGGCTGGTGGGGAGGATGCTCTGGCTGCTGGCCGTGCTGTTGGACGGTGATAACAAAATTAGCCCCCATCCTGCCAACTCTTGGGGGGCCCCAGGGGAGCAGCGTCAACACTTGTTTGGGGGACAGTCAGGCTCACCCCAGGGTCTGTCTGCCCTCAGATCTGTTCATCGAGAGGTTCTGCATGACGGGAGGGAACAGCCCCATCTGTTACCTCAAGGCCTATCACACCAACCTCTACCTCTCCTCAGACGCCGAGAAAGTGAGTGGGGCCCTTGAAGAGGGTGAGTCTGGGGTCCAGCTTGTGGGGGGACAGTGGGGGGAGCCTGGAGCCCTCAGGGGGTTGGTGCCAGGAGCAATAGCTCCAATGTCCCTGTCCCTCTGTTAATGTGCAGCTATGGTCTCCCTTGTCCTACAGCCCATCCTTGATGCTCCAAAGAGCCTCTAGTTTCCATAGAAATAAAGACTTTCCTTGAGCTCCACAGCTCTTCCAAGGCAAAGGCACTGTTCTACCCTGTTAATTCTTGTATGCAAAGGGAGGTTTGTCATCTGGGGATGTGTTTTTGCTGTAAAAGTTCTTGGGGCTAAGCTGCAGGCACCACTGGGCGTGTGCAGTTCCTTGCAGTGTTTACTTCCAGCCCAGTGTGTTTTGCTCTGCTCCTCAACGGAGAAGGCACGAGGCTGGGTCCTTGGGTAACTGCCACCTCTTGCCTCCTGCTTTACCTCCACAGGGATCGCTGCAGCCACGATCTTCAGCCCTAGCAAAGACCTGGAGGTGTCGGAGAACCAGCTGCGAGTAGCGTTTGATGGTGATGCCGTGCTCTTCTCTGATGAGTCGGAGCAGATCGTGAAGGCTCACGGCTTGGACATGTTCTTTGAGCATGAAAAGGCTCACGAGAACAAGCCTCTGGCACAGGTAGTGCTGGGGTGCAGCCAGAAAAAGCCTGTGGGAGAGAGACAGCCCGCAGGGATGCTCTCGCCTCTGGGAATGAGTCAGGGGTCAGCATGTGGGGGTTGGACTAGGTGACCTTTGAAGGTCCCTTCCAACCCAATACATTCTGTGATTCTGTGTGGAGTGTGAGGTGGGGTGGGTCAGCAGCCTGGGTCTGCTGGCCCACAGGATGGCTGTGGCTGGCCTCTCACTGTCGTTTCTGGGGGCTCACAGCAGAGAAGGGGTTAAGGAGCAGGTCTGGCTCTGCTGGGACTGGGTTCCCAGAGGAAGGGATAGCATGGAGGTCTGCAAAGTGATGGTTTCTTGCTTTGGCAGGGACCCCTGAAGGGCTTCCTGGAGGCCCTGGGGAAGCTGCAGAAGAAGTTCTATTCCAAAGGGCTGAGGATGGAGTGTCCCATTCGTACCTACCTGGTCACTGCCAGGAGCGCGGCCAGCTCGGGAGCCCGGGCCCTAAAGACTCTGCGCAGCTGGGGCCTGGAGACGGATGAAGCTTTGTTCTTGGCCGGGGCTCCCAAGGGGCCGCTGCTGAAGAAGATCCGTCCTCACATCTTCTTCGATGACCAGATGTTCCACGTGGAGGGAGCCAAGGAGATGGGCACTGTGGCTGCTCACGTCCCTTACGGCATCGCCCAGAAACACCCGCGGCCGGCGCAGGAGAAGCCAACCCCGAACAGCAAGTAGTGGAGCTGGCTGGGCCTGCGGTCCCCGGCGTGTGGCACAGACATCACCCCGTGCACCGTGCTCTGACCTGGGTTGTGGTGGTCTGCAAGGGAGAGAGAGAGTGTTTGCCCTGGGAGGTTATTCCCCAGCAGGAGCCTTGTCGGGGGGCACGGATGGAGGAAGGGGCTGACGAAAGGCTTTGTTTTCACCTCTGTATTCATTGCAGTGTCATGGTGTTGTCCCCGTTCCTCGTGGGGCTGGAGGATCTCCTGTGCTGGGCAGCCCCACCAGCCCTTTCCCCCCGTGTTGTTCCTCGTGGGGCTGGAGGATCTCCTGTGCTGGGCAGCCCCACCAGCCCTTTCCCCCCCTGTTCCTCCTCGTGCGCTCTGCGCTTGCTTCAGGCAAAATCCCTCGAGGATGGATCTTGTCTTTGTGGAGTGTTGTGCCAGGCAGGTTTCACCTATTGGTGTTTCTTTAAAACCCCAGGGAATTCCCAAAGCCTTTGATTTACAAAGCAAATGTTCAGGCTGAACTGTTGAACTGGAAAGTTGGGAGCACACACACACACACCACACACACACACCCCAAAACCCTTCTTGTAGCTTTGAAACCAAATGTTGTCCCTTTTAAACTAAAATTAAACCATAATATTGTTCCTTCACAGACCCAACCAGAAAATCTTTCATGTCTTTGTCCTTTCACCAACCTTTTGTCAGCTGAACAGCTTTCCTTTCATGGACTAAAAACTGGAAAAAATAGAGAGAAACACTTCTATGTATTTAAGAAAAAAAACAAAAATCCTCTTTCCTGCCTGGAGCTTTGGGCCAGTGTCTTGTTGGCCCAGGTTTTTAAATTTGGGTTTCACAGTTGCATGAGTTAGCACTTAAAAATAATAATCTCAGTGAAGTAACCAAAGCCCAGCTCTTGTGTGAGCCATCCAGGGTCCGCAGACACATGCCTAGGGCTGGAATTAAGTTAAAAGCAAAGCCCTAATATATTAGGGACATCATTTGAAGTCCATTTAGGTAAATCTGCAGAGAATTTCAGCCTAGGGGTTTTAATTAAAGGATATTTCCCCTCTCCTTTTCAGGCTGAGCCCATATGACTTGATAATCTTTTTTTTTTTTGCTCAGCTTCTTAAAACCTCTGGTGTTTCCTAAAATAGACACCTCTGCTAGTGGTGCTGTGAGAGAGAACCAAATCTCTGATTATACAAACAGGAGGAGAAGTCAATTGGAGAGCTGCTCAGAAATCAGTGTGAAAATCACACCAATGTTTCTGCACAAAGCCCTGTCCCGAAGGACAATCTCAGGAGAAAAAAGTTAAAGACTACTTGTTTTTCTTGGGTTTTTTGGGTGTTTATTTTAGGCAGCACACCCCATGGTTGGCCACAAAGGATGCCAGGTGTGATCAGATAGTGGTTTTCTACAAAAGCCAACTCCATGGGCTGAAGTTTTCTGAGGTTTGTGTCTGCCCCTGGCTTGAGTTTGCAGGGAAGTTTCAGCTCAAACAGCTCAGCCCTTCCTGACATCGAGTTATCACACTTCTGACAAATATATAAACAAGCTGGTGATGCCTTCAGTGGCTCAGGAGACTGTTTTCTCATTGCACTAAATCCTGCTCAAGCAGTGAAAAGCAAATTGCACTTTCCCCCTCCTCCTCCCCCCCTGAACTATTTCACTTTGACAGACTCTTATTTATCACATCTGGGTGACAAGCACCTTAGAGGAAGGTCTAAAATCCAAACAAGCAAAAAGTCTTGGAATAAACTAGTATCTTGGTAACACATCTATTAATAGACAGGTTTATAAATAGGTCTCATCTTTTTAATGTAAATCACAGATATTGGGATCTGAACTGTATCTCAGAGACCTTTTTGGCAGCTGGGATGGGGAGAACAGCCTGGCCTCCCAGTAAACATTTCCAAGGTGTTTCCTGAAGATCGCATCATGGGAGCCCAGCCAAGCCCAGCTTGTAAATGGGCCGTGCTGGGGCCTCCTGCCAGCCTGGGAGGTGACATTGCAAAAGGAACAGGGTTGTCAGCAAACCCTTAGGAACCAGGGCAGGGTACTGGTGGGGTTGGATGCAAGGTGCAAGCACAGATGGGTGCTGGCAGAGCTGGGCTGTGCAGGAGGATGTGCCCTGTCTGCAGGTGCTGGTAGCTCCAGGGAAGTGATGTGTTGTGGTTTTTGGGGCAGAGCCCTGGATCTCAGCAGCTTTCACTGCTGCCTTTTCAGGCACTGAGATGCACAGGGAGCTGGGTGCAAGCTGAGGAACAGGGGCACAGTGCTGGCATGAGTTTTAGTGACTCTACTTGGGGTCCTTCTGCTGCCAGGGCAGCTTAGGGGCTCTTTGGGAGACCTGGGGCTCAGGAAATGGGCCCCAAGTGAGGTAGACCTCCTTTTGCTCCTCCTGAGTCCTCCCTGTGTGGGCAGGATTTTCTATTCCCACAATGGCTGTCCCATTTGCTTTTATCCACATGGCTTCCTATGTTTTGTTGGGTTTTTTTTCTCCTCCATCACTGCAACTGGTGGACATGGATTTGCTGCTTATGTTTTCCCCCCCTGTGCCCATCCATGACAACCCCTTGGGTTGGGGGAACAAT
Organism: Caprimulgus europaeus; assembly: GCA_907165065.1. The sequence goes on from OU015547.1 coordinate 5,193,059, forward strand.
GTGGTCCCCAGGACTGGCTGCATGGGCTGGGCACATCTCTCACCTCAATGGTCCAGCGTGGTTGTGCATCTTGTGCTGTGCTGGCTGATGACTGGACTTTCCTGCTGTGTGTTGTTGCTGTGGGTTTCATTTCATTGTCCTCCAGTGGTTTTTTCCTGTGAATGGACTGTTCATGTGAATGAAACCCCTCTGGGTGTTTTTCTGTAATAAACTGTGTTGGTCCCAGCCCGCCTCGCTCTGTTGCCATTCTCACAACGGGTGTTTGGGCTCCGTGGTGCAGCTGGGACGACAATCTGGGGTCCCTGCTTGGGACCTCCAAGGTTTTATAGTGAAGGAGTGGGGGTGATGAGAAGGAAAAGGGCCTTTTGGGGTTTAAGGGAATTCAGAAAATGTAATAAAAGCAGCTACCTGTGACCTGGACACCTCTGGGAGAAGTGGGATTCCAGAGCTGAGAGATGTGCTGTGGTGCATCCACCTCCCTCTGCTTCGTGAACAGGCTTGTATTGTAACCTGGGCTCGTGATGAAATCCTGGGTAAAAATACAATTTAGCAGAAGACTTTTGTCAGCTTGATCTTCTCCCAGCCAACAGGTGGGAGGCAGCAAAAGCTTTTTTAGAGGAGATTTATTGCTGCTGAAGTACCGGGTTTATCCGAATAGCGACACTGCAGTTCTGGTGTTTGCTCCTCCCTGCCAATAAGGAGAACAGATGGGTTAAAGGGAAGCAACAAATTCTTCATCTGTCACCAAATATAGCCAAGGAATTTCCATAGGCCCCAGGGCAGCATCTCTGCTCTGGGTGTTCATTTCAGGGACGGATGGTCCTCAGGAGGGAGTGTTCTTGTGCTTGCTGGAATGCTTTCCCCAAGCCCATCCCCAATCCTGCATGTTCTTCCACCAGATGCCTGGAGGGGAAAAAAAAAATAATCAAATTCCAGCACTGATAAGGCCCTTGTTGCACCACTGCAAGTCCAGGTGGGTCCACCCAGTCCTGAGGGCTCAGGATGTCCGTGCCAAAGCCAAGAGTTGCCTCTGACATTCATGCAAAGACCATCAGGAGCCTTTTACTTGCTCTTGGGGACCAGTGGTGGCATTGGGGCCAAGGAGCCAATGGGTCATGGAGAGACATGGGCCAAGGCCATGCAGGGAGGGCAGGGGGAGGTTTGTGCAGTTGGCTCTGGGATGTTGTTGGTTTGCTGCAAGCCTGAGTTTTTTGTTTCTGTTTCCTGTTTTCTGAACTTTTTCCTACATCAGGCATCAAAGGGCTTTGCAATGAGTGTGCTTTAAAATAAAGAACGTGGAGGAGGAGAAAGTGGAGGCAGAGCTGGTGGAGAATTGTGCTGCCACTCAGCTGTTGTCAGTGCAGATGTTCACAAGGTAATCACGGCCTTTGAACAGCAAGAACTGCTTTTCATGATGAATCCCAGCTCCAAGAACTCGTGGGACTTCTTGTTGAGGGTGTGACACCCCTGGTGACCAGCTGTGTGGCAGGGAGGTCAGGCAGAGTGTGGACTCTGCTTTTCTGGTCCACATGTACACAGGTAAATCATGACACCTCCCTGCCTCAGTTTCCCCATCACTGTAACAGAGATCAGAATAATCCAGAGATAATATCAGGTGTGGAGGATGACTCCAGCTCCTTGCAGAAGAAAAGCAGAAATCCAGGAGTGGTCTCAAGTGTGGTGAAACCCCATATCTCTGTGGTGATGCCTGCATGCACAGCAGCAGGTCCTAGCACGTAGGGGCCATGCAAACACAGGACTGTCCCGTGGTGTTGGCTGTGGGGTCCCAGGCTGTGCTGGTGGGGACTCCACCTCGTCCCTGCAGCGCATTTGATTTTATGTCCTTTCTGAAGTGCAGAATAGGGGCCAACAAATGCGAGTGGGGACCTGCAGCCATCCCAGAAGGCTAAAATGTCAGGGCAGGGGACCTGGTGACAGGGTGACAGAAACACCCAGAGTTGGAAGAATAGATAAGAGGACCTGGCGGCAAGAGAACAAGCAAAGGGCACTTGCTATCAGCGTTAGTGGGGCTGTGCCAGGATTTGAGCAGCCTGACCATCTCCTTCCTTCGACACCACTATTTATAGCAGCGTTTGCTGATGCCTCTGTCACTGGGACCTAAAATGGTTCCCCTGTGTACACCCGGGGTGGCTGGGCTCTGCTGGCCCGTGCTGGGGAGGCCACCAACGAAGCAGTGACTCAAGGGAGCGTGTGTGAAGCTGCTCATCGCCCCGCTGACGGAGGAAGCCGGCGTCTCCCGCTGCCAAGAAGCAGTTCCACGCTGGGCCAGCTCCTTGGAAGATGCACCAGACGGTTTCTGTTTAAGGCTTGGCCCTTTGCCACGAAGAGTCCGTGGGGTACATGGACCCACCTTCCACCCTGCTTCTTCCTTCCCCCCCACCCAGAACTGGGGCTTGTCTGGGTCTGTTTGGGAGCGCCAGTGGTTTCCACAACTGGAAGTTGGTTCTTCAGGTAGCTGTGGGGATTGATCTGTGCATTGCCCAGGCTGCTGGAAATAACCCTTTGGTTACTGAGCTGGAGCAAAATGCAAGAGAGCAAAGATCTTGTAACCGCAGAGCAAATAATCCCTGTTCTCTGCCTTTTAAAGACCTGCTTCGTTTTCCCAGTTCTGCCCAGGCCAGGGAGTGATGGAGGCGGAGATCTCCCTGTCCTGGCATTTTCCCATTCCTGCAGTGACAGCTTCGTTACCAGGGCTGCACTTCAAAGCTTTGCTGGCAGCACTGTGCGGGGACAGGACTGTGCACATAATCCCACCGAGGAGGGGAGGAGAGGAGGGGGTCTCTGCAGCCCTGGGGCTACAATTGCCAGGCAAGCACGGCTGCACCCGCTGGGGAGCGATGGCCAGCCCCGTGCTGCTGCGAGCTTGGCACAACCCGTGCCAGATTTTCTAACTGAATGATTTGAGAGGAGATGGGCATTAGTGTTTAAAAAAGTATATAAAAAATAAAATCCTCAGGGATAGCATCCAGCAGTCCTGTACATAGGATGGGACTTTTGCTTTTGTTTTAGGGCAATTTGCATGGTTATTCCTTCTCTCAGTGGCAGAAAAGGGATGCAAAGCCCAGGACTGGTTCTGAATTTCTAAGCTTTATTCGGTGGGAAGTGATGTCCCACCAGCTGGTGGTACCCACAAGCAGCCCCGCAGCGGGAACTGGCCAGTGCTTGTGCTGTGGCTGTGTCCTTGTCACCATGGCTGTCAGCATTGAGCAGGGAGCAGTGGTTTCCCCCTCGAGATAAAGCAAACCCATTCGGGGCTGTGCAAGTTGGCAGCGAGGTTGACATCGTCCCCCCCGAAACAGGGACCACTTCAGTCACAACAACCAGACCATCGCCTTACAAAGTGCTGCTCAGAGGCGGCAAAGCCCTGAGCGAGGACCTGCAGAGCCTCTGTCTGGGAAATTGTGTGAAAGGGAAGATGAATGAGGGAAAATTTGCTCTGGGTGCCCCGTGAGAGAAGCCTGGTGCTGCCGGCCCTGCGCGGCACCTGCTTTTGGGCTGCATCTGTCGCAATTTGTGCGTGGGTGGAAGCGGTCGCGTGTGCTGGAAATTCACACCCGTCCTGACATGGATGTGGTTTCCCTGGGGAATGGCTGGCCCATTTCTGCTGCCACAGCTGTGGGGACAGGGCTGGGGACAGTTGTGTGGAGCAGGTGCCACGAGATGGTGTGAAGGGCAGTGCAGTGCGGTGCGGTGGGAGGATGTGATGGTGGCAGGTGTCCTCCTCGCACACATTCCCCTCCTTCATGGCCCAACATGCTCCAAGTGGCATCACCACCTTCTGCGGTGCCACTTGTTGCTCGTTCCCCTTCAGGCGTGTGGCTGGGAAGTGTTGTGAGCTGGCATCTCTGCTTCAGCACAGCCTTGGTGGCCATCTTAGCCCTCAGGTTGTCCCCAACCCACCACCTCATGGAGTATATGTCCTGCATGGAGAAGGGCAGCTGCTTGAAGCCCACCAAGCTGGGAATGGAGAGGTTCTCCTCCAGCTCTGGCGTGAAGCACCATGGCTGTATGTGGCACTGAGGTAGAGCCACCGTCTTGGGCACCGTGATGCTGAGGCAGTGCTGCCCTCTCAGGTGCCACAGCAGGGTGGCCATCTCAGGCACTTTGTCACTCGGAGTGACCAGGCTGAAGGGTTGTGGGGCCACCCTGCACGGCATGGCCATGGCTCTGGGGGACTTTCCTGCTGGCTGTATAAACAGGCCCCCGCTTCCGCGGCGTCCGGGCGGCCTCCTCCAGGTGCGGCTGGGAATCATTAGGAGCTCTCTGCGCCGGGCTGAGTGTGGGAACTGGAAGAGAAAGCTGGAGAGAAGCCTTCTTTCATCTCCCCACTCCCTCCTCCCCCTGTGTCTGCCAAGCCTGGCTTCCTTTTGAATCCTTTAGCTTGTGCCAAGCGAGGGAAAAGGGGTGGGGGGATGGAGAGTGTGGGGGGGGAGAATAAGGAGGAAAAGGGAAGAAAAAAAAAAAGCAAAAACCCACAGGAATGTGTCCAGGGATCTGGCTTCATTCAGGCTGCTGAGCTCTGAATGCCCCAGCTCCTGCTCGGGGAGCTGGAGGGAGGGAAGCCATGGCCGCCCCCGCGACGAGGCAGCGGGAAAACAAACAGGGAAGCGGCATTTGCGCCGCGGCTGTTACCCCAGTGACGGACAAAGGGCTGTCTGAGGGGGGCCATGGCTGCGTGTCCCCCCCTGTCACAGTGCTGGGGAGGTGGGAGTGCTGGGTCAGGGCACCCTGAGTCCCTCAGGGGAGCGAGTGGGTGTCTGGGTGAAGCCCGGGCTGCGTTTCATCCCGGCATGGGGACGTGGTGCCCAGACAGACGCCCTCGTGTCGGGTCTGTCTGTCAGTACAAAGGCGACAGGGCTGCTCGCAGGGAGGGCGCCGGGGGGAGGACGGGAGGCTGTTCTCCTCCGCTCCGGGGGGGTGGGTTTTTGACTTGCTGCCGACTTTATTCCCAGCAAATTAATAATTTCCTCCCGCGGCAACAACGTTGGCCCGTGTGTGTGTGCGTGTGTGTCGGTGTCTCACACTGCCCTCCCAACCTTGTTTCCCCTCTCTCCACTGTGTACGGAGGGTTTCTGCTGCTCACAATGGACTTCCTCCATCCTCATCCTCAGCTGGGTTTCTTCCAGCTGTGCAGAACTGTCAGAGTTGGCCCAGCTGTGACAGCCGCTGCCTTGGGAGCATCCTGGCGGGAGCTCCGAGCCCGGCTGTGAACTGATGATGTGAGTGCTGGAGGAGGTGGTGGTGGGGAACGCGCGTTGGGTGGCGGGGAGGGAAGGCGCAGCTCCAGGAAGGAGCTCTCAGCTTTGCAGCCTGTCTGGCAGAGCACTTGGTGGAATGGGAAAGCGAGCAGGCGAGGCAGCCACCCGTACACGCCTGCCCCTGCGCCTGCCTGCGCAGGGTGCTGGAGACACGGGGCAGTCACAGGGCAAACCCAGCGTGCTGGATGGGAGAGCACCGGCCACCCCAGCTGCTGAAAAGTGCCTGGCACTGACTCTCCTGGTGGTATGTGTCACCCAAGAGTACTTGCATAGCTGTACACGCTCACACGAGCCCGTGCACACGTGCTTGCTGGTCCTTGTGCGTCAACCTGCTCGTGCGCACACCTCCCTGTGTGCAGCACGGCCATGCTCTCTGTGTGCCCTCTGCATGTTCATTCCCATCACCCTGCAACCCATTCCCACATCACCCTGCCTGCACAGCTGGCTGGAAACATGCAGGGCTGCCTGCGTGCCCACCACAGCACGGAAACCTCTCTTGTGTGGGCACACAACGTGGCACACAGTATCGGGAGATCTTCTGGGAACGCGGTCCGTTCCTTTGGCAGCATTGTGTTTTGTTCCTTATTTATATCCCCGGGGTGGTGCCACAGGTGGACAATTGTTCCAGCTGACAGCCTGAAAGGCAAAGAAACAAGATTTAACTTCCTGCTATTCAATTAGAGAAAGTGAGCATTCATCACCAGCTGCTGGCAGGAACAGACCCAGCAGCCGCGGCGGGCGCAGGAAAAGCTCTCCTCGGCAGGAAAGCAGCCTGCTGCCGTGGGCACGACGGGCTCCCTGCATGGCCTGGCTGCCAGCACTGATCTGAAGAGCCTCTAGGTAAGGCTGGATGCTTCCCCTCCTGTCGTGCGCTGCAGTCGATGTTCTCTCCCGTGTTTGTTTTTGGAAAGGAGATTGCCTGTTTCAAGGCAGCTGCCTGGGAAGCACCAGTGTGGGTTTGAGGGGACTCTAAATGGGGAGCAGCTACGCAAGGAGGGACAGCCACGGGCTTGCAGTGCTGGAGGCAATGGCAGCACAGCAGCTTCCCCCAGACCAGCCCCATCGCTGCAGGTTCAGCCTCTGTCCTGAACTGTGCCTGATCCCTGACCCTGGGGCCTCTGTGGCTGAGGGCTGTCGGCTTTGGAAGCCCTTTGGATGTGCACTTCTCCTCCTCTGTGCTTGGAGTTTGTCTTGACTGAGCCAGCAGACTTGGGCTGGTGTGTGGAGGGGCAGGAGATGATCCCCATCCCTACTGAATGAGAACTGTGAGCCTCCTTGTCCCTATTTCCCCACATGTGTATTTTCTCCTTCATGGTATTTTCTAGGCTGACAAGGGAGGAGAGATCATGCACTTCTGTGAGCACCATGTCTGGCAACAAACCTGCTTCCAGCTCCCTCTGCACTGACTCTGAGCCACCCATGAGGCACCCACGTCCCAGGGCCTTGAGGAAGCCCCGGCAGTGCCCGGGCTGCAGTGAGGACCCACAGAGCTCTCATGGGCATCCTGGCAGCTCCACATGCCGGGAGCCCAAGGCCAGTCCTGCTCCATTTCCTTTCCTTGCTCTTCCCTTCCTGAGGCCGATCCAATTGGAGAAGAGTCTCCCGCTGCCTCCTCTCCCCGTCCCTTCCCCGTGCCATCTGTCCCCAGCACAGTGACAGCTTCACAGCTCTGTGCTGGTGGCGTTTCTCTAAAGGTCCTTTGTTCACCTCTTAGCTGGCTCTCTATTTTTAATCCTTCTATCTCCGCAGGGACTCGAGGTATCTTCCAAGCTGGTTGTGATCATCAGGGCTGCAGTTGGAATGGGTGTTGCATTGCTGCACCACGCCACATGCACACGTAGATGTTCACATGCCGACACGCACGCCGGCTGCCGTGCCAGACCTCGCAGCGCTGTCACCCTCCCCTGTTGGAGGAGACAGGCGCCCCGTGGGGTAGGACCGAGCTGAGCGCAGCACCTCGCACGAACATGGGTTATTACTCCAGACTAGGAAGGTAAAACACTGCAGCCAAGATAATCAACAGCAATTAGCTCTTTTGGGAACTTGACTTGAAATGCTGCAGAGGCTTTTCTGTGCGTGCCGATCGCTCTTCCTCCGGTCCTTTGGAAGTGATGTGAGTTGGACATGCCAAACCACTGGTCATGTCTGAGCAAAAAAACTTGGTGCCTTGTGTCATTTCCATGAGGCTGGGGGGACTGGGGGGGATGTCTGTGAATGTTAAAGGCACTTGTGTACCCAAGCAGTGAACTCACATGCTGTCATTACCTCTGCAATGCCATCTGGCCAGCAGCAACGCAGCTAGAACCAGGGCTGCGCAGAACAGTTTTACAACAGAAAGCAATTAACCGAATAAAGCCCTTTTTAAAATCCAGTAATTAAAAACAGTCCCTCCCCCTTGTTTTCCTTTTAAGCTGAAAGTTGCTGTTTACTCATTTGCTTTACAAAGTGTGCCTTGTTGTGGCTTCAGAAGAAATGAAAGTTTGAAGTGGTTAGAGAAGAAAGGCTTTGGGGCTGGTGCGTTCCAGGCAGGGCGGAGGGGCAGGGGCTCTCCAGCCCGGCTTGTTTGTATTTGTTCTTGTCTACTCACAAGATCGCTAAACACACATTTAACAAGTGGTGAAACTGTCTACCAGGCTGCTCTCTCCCAGGGTTCATGAGAAGAAGCCTGGCACATTAGCATTGCTGGGGGAAGGGGAGGGGGAGAACAGGCCTTTTGAAGGGTTGGTATTTTGGGGCTGAGAGAGGAGGGAAGGGTTCCTGGTGCTGGCAAAGCTGCAAACAAAGGCATTGTGTTCCCTGGAGCCCTGGGGACTGGCCCCGGGGGAAGGCCAGGACCTCACTTCACCAGGATGGGTTTTCCCATCCCGGCTCCTCTTGTTGCTCTAGCTGCTGGTGCAGCCTCAAGGCCATCCCTGTCCTTCCAGCGCCTGGGGACAGGAGCAGGGCTGGCACCTCTGGGGTGGGCTCAGCTCACCCCTGACAGCTGAGGGCCAAGGAGCCCACTGCCCCATGGCATTCACACAGACCATCCTGTACCACAGCAGCCCACCTTGGCCACATCACCCTTTCCAGGTCCCAAACATGAGAGAGGAGCAGACCTGTGTCCACCAACTGAAAGCTTCTGGATACTCTCTGTGTAGCCACAGGGGAGCCCTGACCTCGGTTTGGGCTCCTGGATAAGCCGGTAACCCTGGCTGTCGGCAGGGCTGGTGTAATATTAATTATCACTCATCTCTGCTTCTCTGTAAAGTGAGTGCCCAGTCCATTAGCATCATTACGGGTGGGGAAACTGAGGCATATCAAGGGCAGTCAGGACTAAAACGCTGGCGTCATCTGACGCTAACCATCAGGATGCACTGCCATTCTGGAGCAGGAAGGTGATCCTGTCCCTGGTTGTCCTCCAGCCCCGCTGACCTGGGGACACAGTGACAGAGCCACTTTACACCTGGCACTCACAGCTGCAGGTCCCAGCCCTGTCCTGGACACAAGCTCAGGAGGGACAAGCACCATCTCACAGGGCAGAAGCTCCGAAGTGTCCCCGCCATGGGCTTGGCAAGTGCAGCCTCGTGGTGCCCCATCCCGTGGGGTTTGCGTGGTTGCCCAAGCAGAGCCGCATTCCTGGCCGCGGCAGCAGGGCTGGGCGCAGACCTGCCGCGGGGCAATAGGTGTGAGGACACAGCCAGCCGTGCCAGGGCGGCCAGGGCAGCCCTGAGTTTCAGTTGGGCCCCGAGCAGATACAGGATCTGCCCTGTCCCTGCCTGGGGAAGGGTGAGGCCATGGGTTTGTGGGAAAATGTTGTTTTTCCCTCCCCTGGACTGCCCCTAGCAGTCGGCTGGGCTGGCTCTGGGTTGCGTGGGCCGGGGAAGTGGGGGGGAGTTACAGTTGTGCCTCTGCCTTGGAGCGAAGCCACGGCAAACAATCCTCTCCTGGCCACGCTCCAGATCTGACAACACACGGAGGTGATATCGTGTTCGTACCTACGTGCCTTCATCCCAAATCACCTCCCGAAAGCCCAGCGTGATTCTCTGGTCTGTGATGAATCCTTTTGCTTAGCCACAGAACAAGAGAGCCTGTCCACAGCGCTGCAGCCAGGAATCCCGTCCAGCATCCCTGCCAGGCCTCTGCTTTTGAAATTACAGCTGTGGGTCTGGCAGCCAGCGGTGGGACCTGAGGTTAGGAGGTGATGTTGACTGAAGATGTGCGGACAGGGCATTCCAGGCATGCACGGGGTTAAATCAGAGGTGTCAGTTCACGGGGAGGTAACAGATATGTCCTGCTCTTCGATGCCTCTGGCTTTCCAGAAGCGTTTCCCTCCCTCCCACATTCCAGCTGCTGCAGCTTTTCACAGCTGGCCGCTCTCTGGGGACATTTCCCAGAGCGGAGCAGGAGGGAGGGGAGGGAGCAGCTGTGATCCCAGCACCGGAGGGGGGTTGGTGGCTGGGCTGACTGTCACCCACCCCTCAGGGAACCGTGGGCTGGAGCCCTTCACCTCCAGGAGCAGGCAAACCTGGGCAATCCCAGGTCTTTGGCAGGGATCCACCCTCAGCCCTGGCCCGGAGAGTTTTTCCTGCTGTGGGGAGAAGGGACATCAATCTTTGCAGCTCACTTATTCCTTGGCCTCTGAAGCGGGGTAGGCAATTAGTGCTGGGTGTGATGGATGGCTTAGCCCTGTCCTCGTGACACCCATCCTCTGGAAACAGCTCCCACCATGTAGAGGCACAGCCAGCCGTAGCGAGGGACGGCTCTCACCAGCCTCCAGAATCCCAGGGGGAATTGTTGAGTTCCCAGAGGCAGCACAGGAGGGGAAACAGCCTGAAACACCGGGCCAGGGTTGATAACTCAGGGTTTGGGGAGAGATTTCCTCTATTAATTCCCTGTCTTGGCTTTGGCAAAGCCCGTAGCTCTCTGGGGAAGAGCAGATCACTCTGGGCAGAGGTTGGTCACCCACCGTTGGTGGCTTTGCGCTCGGGGCCAGGCTTTGCCACCACAAGCAGGCGTACCGTGGGAATAGCTCGCACGGCCGCTCAGTGGGAGGGAAGCAGGCGGCAGAGACCCCAGTTCTGCACTTAGACCCCATCTCCCCTTCCCCTTAAACCCCATCTCCCCTTCCCCAGTGTCACCCCTTGTTTGCAGCGGGGTAGATCTGCTCGCTCTCTCCCACGAGACATGGGTGATGCTGACGGAAACCTGGCTTCCCCCGCACACAGCTGAACCCGTTTGATCCTTCCCTGTCACCTCCACTGAGGGTCTCAGCACCCCTTGCCAGGGGTCTCAGCACCGGCTCTGCTTGGGGCAGTTAATCCTGGGGTGGTTCAGATGGCCCTCGCAGCCCCCCGGGGCTCGCTGGGGGTGATTATAAACGACTCTCCAGGAACACAGGCTGGAAAATGGATCCGATTACAGAAGTGGGTTTCAGGGCCCCCGCTCTGTTCATAATGAAGTGTAATCCTAGAAAAACATGTTGCCAATTACACTTCAATTGAACCCAGATAATGATGCTTAGACAAGGCCCAGAAAAGACCAAGTCTGGACAGTGAATTCCTTTCTAATGGATGAAGAAAAGTGTTCCTCCGTGGCAGGTTTGGGCTCTGCTTGGTTCAGGCTCATTGTGATATGAGCAAGAGCCCAAAATAACCCATCTCTGGATCCCATTTAAATGGTTTTATCAGTGGAAAGAGTATTAATCTCTCAAAAACACATGTTTATGGGAAGTTTGCTTTGGAGATGTATGTGTTTTTAACTGAAATCACTTTGGAAAGGGAGGAGGAGTGGGTCTCAAAATTGCTAAAATAACACATTTCTAATTGTTCTGGTTCAATGTAACTTTTAATTTTGAAATGTAAGCTAGTAACAGCTCGGTTTCTTGACCAGTTTTTATAGTGAAAATTAAAACAAAACATTAAAATTATAGAAACAAAGTGCTATAACCTAAAGCAAATGTTGTATTCCCTTTTTTTTTTTGGGGGGGGGTGGCTTATGAACACTTCTGAGATGTCAGTTTTCCACTGAAGCATGAGATGGTTTGTTCAAGTCTCTGTTGTTTTGCTTTGGGAGGGAGGATGGTGTGGTTCCATCTCAAAAAAAAATAGTCACGGGGACCGTGCTTTGCTCTGCCCCTGTGAGCTGGGCTGGGGCAGGCGCGGGTGACAGGCAGGCGGGAGCTGGTGTTTGGCTCTGAGGGGAGCTGCTTGCGAGGTGCTGGGCGATGGCAGACAGCGTGGGGTTGGCGGGTGCAGTGTGGGTGAGCTGGCAGAGATGGCTGAGGCAGATAGGGAGCACCCAACCACGCGGCTGGGTGCCGGGTGGCGGGGTGGCTTGGCTGGCCTGAACGGTGACGGGTTGTTATTGCCACCACAGTCTTTGCAAAAAGCTTTGGGAAACCCACGTGTTGCCAGATCTCAGCGCTGATTATTATTTTTTTTAAATAAAAGGTATTATTTTTGTACTGTGAACCTCCACTTCAGCTCTCTCCCTCCTCCCTTCTCTCCCACACGCACACGTTTTTGCTGCCTTGGGGGATTTTAGCAGCGCAGGGCTCTGAAAAACAGACTCCTACCTCCTTCCTGCAAGCTCAGGGAAAGAGAGATGCTCTCTAGATGCTGGGCTGCGGGTCAAAGTTTGCAGCATTATGGAATAAGACAAGAAAACAGCAATTCGTCCTTGTGTCATAAAAAAAGTTGGGCTTTGGTCAGTTTATTTTACAGAATAGGGCTCAAATGCCCTGGCAGTGCCATGAGCTGGCACTTGAAGATGCTCCAGGCTGTGGGAGCGTGGCAGGGGGCTGAGCTCCTGGCGGGACCACAGTGGCACGGTGCCGGGGTGCCAAACCCATCTCGACGCCTCTGAGGATGGTGCCACTGCTGCCCTCCCGGCCCTCGGCCGTGGCCACTGATTAATCCCAGGCGAAGGCCCTTTGAGCGGCGCCCTCAAACAGCACCGCGCTTCGAAATAAGCTGGTTTCCATCTGAATCATAAAGTCTCCCCAAAGTGCCTGCGCCGCGCAGAGCCGGGCAGACATGTGTGTGCGTGTGGGGCTGGATGTTGATTTTTTCCCTGAAACAACTCAAGGCTTTATCAGTCCCATCGCTTTCCCACGGTTTTCTGTTGCCAGTGAGGTCACTGGTCCCTTTAAACTGGGGCTGAGGCCAATGTGCAGCGGGTGGAAGGGGGGCCGTGGGGAGAAGGGGGGGCTGTGGGTAGAAGGAGGGGGGGGGACATGAGCCGGTTCACACAGACTGTTCCTTTTACAGGAAGACTTGGGATTTCGACCAGCGAGCGGGAGGGGTGGGTGGGTGGGAGGGTGTGAGGAGGAGGGGGGAGCCTGGGAACCTGGGAGCGCCGGCGCGGCCGCGTAATCCGTCCCTCCCGGGAGATGTGTCATTAACCCATTAACCGGGGAGGTTGGGGACGTCCTGGGAGGAGAGAAACCGGGGGTGTGAAAGGCAGAGAGTGCGGGCAGGGGAGGAGCCGGGCCGGGCAGCCAGGCAGGCTCTGGGACCAGCTCCGCAGCACTTCCCCGAGGACGGCGGGGAAGGAGGGTGGTGGGCTCCGGGACCGGGTACGGGGCAGCCTCACCGAACCCACCGGGCTCTCCCCCACCATCACCACCAGCACCCCAAAGCCCCGCGGGAACGCCCGAGGATGAAGCGGTTGTGCGAGGAGAGTTCGTCCGACACCGAGTCGGATGGGACGATCGACGTGGGCCGGGAGGAGGAGTACAGGTGGGGACACGGGGCTGTCCCGCGGTGGGACCAGTCGGGTTTGGGGGTCCCAGCATCCTGCGGGGAGCACGGGCTGGAGCGGGGTCCCGGGCACGGCGCTTGCAGCAGCTCCCTACCAGCTTCACGGGAGAACACCGGGATCCACCACGGGAGCACCGGGACTCGCCGGGTTTAACCCCTTCGGGCTGGGCTGGTCCTGCCTTGGGGCAAGGAGGGGCGGCGCGGGGGGCGAGCTGGGTCACTCCAGCGGGTAAGTGTGGGCTGGTGCTGGCAGGACTGACCCGGCGAGAAAACCCCAAGTCGTATTCCAGGGATTAAAGCTGTGTCAGGAGCTGATTGCCCTCAAGAAAATGATTCGTTAAAACCAGGGCGATTGTCTTCTCCCACCCGGTGGGGAGAAGAGCAGCTCTGATCTTCTTAGCAGGAGCTTGCAGGTCTCTGCACCCCGAGATAGAGCTGTGACCCCCCCTCAGCAAAGGCACCCGTGAGCTGCCTGGATGCCGCTGCGGTCCCAGCGATCCCAGGGCTTCCAGGGAATGTAGAAGAAACGAGGAAGTTTTTTGCATGAGAAACGCTTCTGCTCTGCTGATGCGTTGTTAATGCACCAGCTGGGGCTTTGATCTGGCTTAAGGAGGGAGCCCGTGCAGCCTGGCCAGAGAAGGGAGCCCTGCTTTAAGCGTGCGGCAGTTCACAGGCTCCATCCCATCACTGCTGAGCTGCAGTTTCAGCTCTGGAGCTTTGCTACTTGGTGAAATAGCAAGGACAGGACCTCTTCGTGGTTCCTCAGAGATGTCCTCAGGCTTTGCACCACCTTTCTCTGGACTGTGGCTCTGCTGGCAAAGGGCATCCCCAGCCGCCGTTCGCAGCCTGGGTTCCCACACCGTGTTGGCTGGCCACGGGCATGGCCGGGCTCTGGGGATGAAGGAAGGGCTCTGCTGTTTGTTCTCATCCAAAAATCAGCTGCTTTTCAACTCTTTTTTTTTCAGTAGCCAAGTGTCCCCCTCCCTCCATGTCCAGCAAGGCCCTAGATGAATTAATTCCCTTTTGCTGCTTGGTGCCCTGAGCGGAGAAATCACCCTGGCCCTGCCTGGTGCCAAGCTCGGGTTCTCATGGGACTAAATTAATGAGTCTGCTTCTCATTGAAGCAGAGTTGGGCATGCCTGACACGTAATGTCCTGCACAAATTCACTGACCCCTTATGCAGTTTCCAAGTGCATCAGTATCTAACCTGCTGCACATGAAATAGATCCCACCTCTACATCAGTGCAGCACACCCAGTCTATAGTACCCCAACGGATGAAATACAGGAATTGTTGTAATATTTTATTTCAGTGAACAGTGACAATCAGTTTTTGATCTCTCTCTGATGCTGCTAATTTCTCAAGCCAGCCATTGAACCGGGCTGCGCTGGGATCTGGTGGTATTTGTACACATGTATGTTG